>VCRD01002159.1:47806-64089 GCA_006783055.1 Trinorchestia longiramus
AAGTCGCTGTCACAAGCTCATGACTTGTTTGTTTGTCCCTCGTCCGCCAAATCGCACAAGAATTAGGGTCATAAGAAGTATTATTATTACAATTTGATAACTACAGTTTAATTCCGACCTACACATTGAGGATTACCACAAGAATTAGGGTCATAAGAAGTATTATTATTACAATTTGATAACTACCGTCTCATTCCGGCCTACACATTGAGGATTACCACAAGAATTAGGGTCTTAAGAAGTATTATTATTACAATTTGATAACTACCGTCTCATTCCGGCCTACACATTGAGGATTACCACAAGAATTAGGGTCTTAAGAAGTATTATTATTGCAATTTGATAACTACCGTCTCATTCCGGCCTACACATTGAGGATTACTACAAGGTTGAGGGTCATAAGAAGCATCCTTGTTGCCATTTGATAACTACGGTTTCACTCCAGCCAACACATTGAAAAATGACACAAGATTAAGTCAGAAAATACTAGATAGTTGCTATACACGAATATATGTGATGACATCGAGCGATATATTTGAGTAATTTAAGTGGTTGGCTATAGTTACGAATATACTGTTGAGTAAATACTGAGTAGAATTTGTAGAGAAGTACATCAACACTTGTCTAAAAATAGGCATGCTAGAGAAGGGTAGATAAGGTAGCAAGGAGTAGATATGAATTGCAGAGAAGTACAATAGAAGACTAGCACCAACTTAGCATACGCGATAAAACAATTTTTTTGATACAGAATATTAAAACTAAATACAAGCTTGGACAGGTAAAGCAAGGAAGGCAAATACAGCACCAAGAATATTTAGAGATGCAAAAGAATAGATTCTAGCAATGGAAACATAATTCTGAGGAAGAAATGGAGGCAGTTAAAGAGTAGCTTACTAATATGTACATCGTTAAGGCCATATGAAAATAATGTACATATGAAGAAGGCAAGAAGAAGCCATAGATTTAGTAAGGCATTAATATCGTTGAGATTTGCAGACAGAAAATTCCCGTTAACACGGTACACTTCTTACAGCCCTCGCTACCCCCGTTTTCTAAAGTGAACTATTGAGCTTCTGCTAACGAAATATTTTTCATCAAGTAATGCAGTGGATGTGTATTGCAAAGTTACCTCTAATCATACATTTGGCTGCTGAAGCATCCCGCTACAAATGTAGGTCACAGGCACTGCATAAATCGCTGCTGCATACAGTTGTATCACGAGTTCTAATTCATTATATACTCTAGTAATTCATTAATTCACAAAATGAACGTCATCACAATTGAGGCAGTACTTTCGTTACAGTATCTGCTGCACTGAGGCAGTACTGTTGTTACAGTACCTGCTTTACTGAGGCAGTACTTTTACAGTACCTGCTTTACTGAGGCAGTACTGTTGTTACAGTACCTGCTTTACTGAGGCAGTACTGTTGTTACAGTACTCGCTTTACTGAGGCAGTACTGTTGTTACAGTACTCGCTTTACTGAGGCAGTACTGTTGTTACAGTACAGTATTCTACCGTATGATGATTCACAAAAATTTGCTTACACTTAGAGTAGGAGACCATAGCAATACAATAGTACATACAAACGTACTCCCTGTATGGTAGAGTGCGCATGCACTCTCGTTAACTTTAGAGTTTATACAAAAAGCTTGTCGCACAAGAACTAAACGAGATGAGCATATAACTGGGGTGGAAATTTCAAGTGGTGAGTGTTCAGTACCATGATATCCAGCGAGGGCATCACGGACATACAGCGAGGGCATCACGGACATACAGCGAGGGCATCACGGACATCCAGCGAGGGCATCACGGACATCCAGCGAGGGCATCACGGACATCCAGCGAGGGCATCACGGACATCCAGCAAGGGCATCACGGACATCCAGCGAGGGCATCACGGACATCAAGGCAGTGAACGCGAAACCCACAAAGCAGTGTAGTCTGATGTCTACATCTTCAATACATGAAGCTTTTACGTGGGTCCTGGACTCACTTCGTCTGTCAAAGTAAGTAGGCCTACACAGCCAACACGTCTGCACAGTAGGCCTACACAGCCAACACGTCTGCACAGTAGGCCTACACAGCCAACACGTCTGCACAGTAGGCCTACACAGCCAACACGTCTGCACAGTAGGCCTACACAGCCAACACGTCTGCACAGTAGCAGCGCCGTCAAGAAGACGTTCACTAGGAGACGGAGAAGATGTCGAGACTGAACTTGCCAGGACGCTTCCTCACCAGCGACACGGCCACTGCACAGCAAGCAATCATCTCAGTAAAATGCATTCACTTCTATAAGCTATCATGTGAACTGGTTAAAAAATATGGTATAATTACCTACAGCAAAAAATCAACACTCACTGGAAGTGTTTAGTAGGAATTAATACAAACTGAAGTAAACGGAACCGAAAATTGGGATACAAAGAAAAAATTGGTGCCTCACAAAAAATATGAAAAGTGGTTCACCACATCAGAGTCGTACTAGTTTCCCGAAGGTAGTGAACACAAGAGAAGGCGCCTAATTTTCTTATGCTTATGTTCGTTCATTTACTACTCCTATACTCCTCATACACGATGCACGGAGGCTACATACGTACTACGTTCAGCATGAACATGTGAGAACTCGAATTTTCATTAGGGCGGCTGCCCTAATGGAAATTGGTATGGTGCATCGGTATGGTAAAGACGAATTGGTATGGTTCTTGACGGCCAATCTTGTGTTCATGAAAACAAATCTTGTTATAGTTGAGTTTAACGGTACGGGCAATACAGTTCAGCCACGTTTTATGACTATTACCTTTGTATGTATTTCAAAATGAAAGTAAATATGTTTGTTATAGGGAACGTTCCACTGGTGGCATCTATTGTCCAGGTAACACGGCATTTGTTACTTAAGCGCGCTCTCCATTATTAAAATGCTACGTGTCTTGCTTACATAATGCTGTCTATTAGTAGAAGCTAGATTACATCATTTAAGTGTGATATCTTTTAAACGAGTCGCTTGAGATATTTCCAACTGATGACAAGTTTCCTTCGTGCTGCTATGATTTCAGAACAAGCTTTATTACAATAGAAAATTTAGGTTCAAATTAACTGGGCATGGTTTTTAGATACAATTAGCAACTTCAGCAAAAGTTTCTCTTTTTGACAGCGACGAACCATTTATGACTCTGTATTTATAACTTTGAGCTATAACAGTCAGCATTTGTTCAATTGAGCTTTGGATTAGAATTATGTGCTTTCGTTGGCATTAGGAGTAAACAAGTCGCCCACTCGTATAAACAACACTGAATTTACAAGAGCCAGTAGGCAAACAACGACATACTTCGGTAGTCCTTCCTCAACTCGATCACCATCGACAGTTTTTGTAGCTGTTAAGAACAAATAATTAGTTTCATACCAAGTGCTCCTAAAACTTATTTTCTGTTCGGTATTTAAAAGAGAAATTCGTGACTGACAGCCAGGTACACACAAACATGTCTGGTAACTGGTTTTTCTGAAATAGACGTCACAATTATCCTCCAATATAATTGTATTATTTTCTTAACGAAACAGCGTCACCTTCTTCTAATATTCTGAAGAGAACTGACATAAATTGCCTGGTTTTTTGCATGACATTTTAGATCGTTAAAATCACAGTTGAAGAAATCCTTATTAGCACCAAAGAAAAGCCGGATGTCCGATTAGCAGCTGGCACGTGAATGGTATACATTTTTATTTCTCCCTCAGATATGATGACTATGTTCTCAACAGAAAAAATACAATAAATGCTTTCATAAATGACAATCTTAATACCGCCACTTCGAGAAACCCATAACAACAAGGTGCGGCATAAGTAACGCCCTTTTTAATTTTATATCTTATAATGTATATTTTCTTTATTATTTTCTTTAACTAATTTGCTAAATCTTCATTTTTTCAGATATTTTATACAACCACGAGATTAACAAAGGAACAGAGAGTAAAAGCCATTCAATTGTACAATTAAAACAATAAAAATGGCGTTGAAACCGCAAGACTGCTGTCAGCTGAATTTAACATTCCAAGGGCGCAGAGCCGAAATATCACAAGCTTGATTAGAAAATTTGAATCCTCGGGATATGTATGTAATTCTCAAGGAGCGGGTAGGCCAGTTGTTGTAACAAGCAAAGGGCGTTACCGATGCCGCACTCTGTACTATGGTCACAAAAAGTAAGAGAAGCATTGGCAAATGTCCACAACTTCTGAGTTAGAGAGCAACTTGGATCTTTAGGGCACACAACTCAATTCGTTTCGCTATATGCACCAGCAAATAACTACAATCCTGAACCTAAACGTTCAAACACTGTAGGATAGCTAATGGTAGTTTAGCAGCATCGGTTGTGGTTGAAAATGGCGTATCGGTATTGGACCAGAATGAAGTATTGGTATAAATCGAGAATGGAGTATCAGAATTGGACCAGAATGAAGTATTGGTATAAACCGAGAATGGAGTATCAGAATTGGACCAGAATGAAGCACCTGAATCAGCTTGATGTATAATGGAGACCCGTAACTGATCCAAAACTGATAATCGGTACTAGCTCAGATTCAGAATAAAATATTTACCCTGGTTTTAGTCCAAATTGTATACCAGCATTGGCGGTGATTTCGATATATGTTTCGGCTATAATTATTTCTAATGTAAAGCACACCTACCACGTAGATGAAACATAAGATGACATTTACTGAAATTTTGAGGTCTGAATTAGCCTCAGAGTTTGATTTTAGTGTCTTACTTTTGGTCTCTTGATGGATTTTTGAGATCTAGCATTTGAATTTTTGAGGTCTGGCATTTGGATTTTTAGGGTCTGTCATTTGGATTTCTGAGGTCTGGCATTTGGATTTTTGAAGACAGGCATTTGGATTTTTGAGGTGAGGCATTTGGATTTTTGAGGTCAGGCATTTGGATTTTTGAGGTCAGGCATTTGGATTTTTGAGGTCAGGCATTTGGATTTTTGAAGTCTGGCATTTGGATTTTTGAGGTCAGGCATTTGGATTTTTTGAGGGCAGGCATTTACTCACGGAGCCCACCTGCTGAGGAGGGCACATATTGCTGACAGCCTCACATTCGCATCACAGTCCGACTCTGATCAGCAGAGCTAAATTTCCCCCACAAAAATACTTACACGTTTCACCACGAGAACGAGAGAGCTGAAAAGCCTCTCCGTCTGTAGGCACACAAACAACAGATACTTTCCAAAATTTAAACCTCATAAAGCATAACCACTTCAAATACGTAGAGTCATAGATTAATTGAACCCAGCGCTAAGATATTAAATTTTAAATGACGTTACTGAGATATTGGTCCTAGAGATAATCCAACGCTGGGTAAATAAGGTGCTGAAGACTTTGCTGAAGCACCAAAACATAATTGGAATCAAGACTAATCAGTGAATCGAGTAAATAAAAGAAAGAAAAGAAAGAAAATAAAGAAGCTTGGATGAAAAATAGATTCCCGAGCACCACCAGTGAGTTTACCAGAGACCCAATAACAACACAAAGCTAAGATGCCTTAATTTACGAACATAAATCTGCACACAAACTCCCACAACAGCATTACTGATTTTAAGAAAAGTGTCGTTATAGTAGCAAAGCCAGTAAGAATGCTGATGAGGACAGACACCTTCAAAGCAGTCCCCAAACGTTGTCACTGTGACGTACAATACTTCATTCACATCAGTCCCAGTTTTTAAAGCAACAGCTACGCGTCTGAGTGCACAAACTTCACGCAAAACTTTCATGTCACGTGCAGATACGGAGGAATGTTCGCAACATGGCGCAACTACATGCACTAGTGCAACTACATGCACTAGTGCAACTACATGCACTAGTGCAACTACATGCACTAGTGCAACTACATGCACTAGTGCAACTACATGCACTAGTGCAACCACATGGTACACATGTAACTTCACCAGCACAGCACCACCAGCAACAGTTTGCAATCTCAGCCACTACTGAAGAGCTCATATCGAAAAAAAAATCAACATGTACTTTATATCACTTTCAAATTATTTTAAGTACACAACATTGGACCGTATGTCAAGAATTACGGACGCTATGAAGTACATTTGAAATACATGGACTTTCATCCCAATTTCTGGTATCAACAAACAACACGACGACTTCATAAAAACATTAAAAAAATGCCTGCCAACACAGTCACTTCAAAAGCTCCTACGCTGGTATAAACAACCGAGATTTTTGAGAAAAAAAGGTTTCCCTAGCATCTTATTAAAACCGCCTTAAGTATGGAACATGGAACAAAACACCATCTATTTACATAGCAATACTCATGCAGTCTACGTGAGAGGATAGTTAGACGAATTAAAACGAAGTAATTTTACTGATAATTATTTAAGAAGCAACGACGAACACATGCTCAAACTGGATGCACTGAACGAAACAGCACACGCAACACAACTTACAGACACAAAACTAAAAAAGAAGCAATTCAAAAGCAATCAATACAGAACATCTCCAGAGCAACTCGTTTATTTTTATGTGAAATGTGATAGCGACATTAAATACCATTGCGATGAAAAAATAAAATTTATAAATGCACACCGTGAACCCAAGTTAAATGAATAAAACGAAGTTAACACGTTAACCGCCACATGTACCACCGGTGGTACATTTGAGGATTTCACTTACCGCCGCATGTACCACCGGTGGTACATTTCCAAATTTTTAATAATTATTTTCAAAAATTAATTTAAAATATTTACAGAAGGTTAAATGATAAAGTCGTAAAATGGTAAAGTCGTGGCGGTAGTGACAAATCTCTGATATCAGGCATGGCGGTTAACGTGTTAAATGAATAAAGTCGAGTTATATTAATAAAAACAAATTAAATTAATGAATCCAAGTTAAATGAAGGCATCCAAGTTAAATGAGGGCATAAACCCAAGTTAAATAAACCATGCAGGCAATGGACGTAGAAATGTATCAAATACATAGCGCATTTTTATGTAAAAGAAGAGGTAAGCAGAGATAAACTTATGTGCAGTAATTCCCCCAGCAAAAAAACATTACACAGAAGTTAAAAAAAAGAGCATTTCCAGTATCACGCATTCGGGCATCCTGAATGGTTCTAAAGATGACAGCAAGATTTAAATTAATTTCAACATTATTTACAACCTCATAAAGAATGTGCATATATAATGAGTTTTTATTTAAACCCCCTTGCCGAACACGAAAGATGAAAAAGCTTGAGAAAGGAGAAGCAGATTTAAATCTTGTGTTTTTATATTTCATTTGAAATAAAAAGTAGTCCAATGACTTCACATACGAATGTCGTGTGGGAAAATAACACGGCACACCGTGCGTGCTATGAACATATAATTGAGCTCCCCTGATAGTATTTCTAAACCAAAAAACAATTCGTAAACTCACGGAGATCATGTTGGTAGAAAGATTAAATGTAAGGAATGTATATTGCTCATAGAAATGAAATAAACAGACAGAGCTTTGAAGAAGACGCATGCACAGGCTATTTACATGAAGCAATAGTGTGAAAGCAGTGATACAGGACAGGGAAAACAGAGTAAAACATCACTACATAGAGTGAGAACAAGTCAATATGACTTAAAAATAGCATATATTGTTGTACAGGGTGTCCCAATTTTTTTATAATTTTTAAAAGGCTGTAGTTGGGTACATCAGGTGGGTAACAACGTATTCTGGATATATTATATAATAAAACTTGAGATATTGCTCTTTCGAATGAGACCTGTCCCAGCCTCATAGGACCAGTAGTATTCAAACTTCTGTATTTCTAGAGGGTAGCCAGAGGTCCAACTGTTAAGTAATGTATGACGAATCCTTTACATGTTACATTGCTCTACGTTTCTTCCAAGACTATCACGACAAGCTGGAACTAAAGCAACGACCAACAAAGGCAAAGACAATCAAAAGTGAAAAACCTAAGTGAACTAAATGTAATTTTCCAAGATGACACTATTATTTATTTAGGTGTTCATAACTTCAAGAAAATTTTTATTTTCTAATAATTTTTAGATGACAATTGAGACAAAATATTTTCAAAATTAAGGACGCGTACATTGTACTGATATGAAAGTTCTACTAAAAACAAACACGCAAACAACTGGGAAGATTTGGAAAGTTGCGTGTAGTCCACTTTGGTTTTACACTCAATTGTACTAGATTACATAGGAACGTATGGGCAAGAATACATATAGAAACTATAAATAATTTACAGAACTAAACAATAACTCGCACAATATCAAGTCCAGGAAAGATAGGAATGTCTAACACCAAGAATAGAATAAAGGAGAAGCCACACGAACGAAGACACTGGAAAATACAGAAAATGAGTAAGTAACAAAATAGTAGACATCAAGACAGTGAGCACAAACAAAAACACGCGCAACACAAAACACAGCATGCAACACTAAACACAGCATGCAACACTAAACACATCATGCAAGAGGAACACAGCATGCAACACAAAACACATCATGCAACACAAAACACATCATGCAAGAAGAACACAGTATGCAACACAAAACACATTATGCAAGAGGAACACAGTATGCAACATAAAACACATCATGCAAGAGAAACACAGTATGCAACACAAAACACATCATGCAACACAAAACACATCATGCAAGAATAACACAGCATGCAAAAGGAACACACAGGGTACTTGAGTATGGGACAACTGGGGAGCAGAACTAAAGGTTTATAAACCAATTACATAGCATTAGTTCGAGTTAAAATCCAACACGCCAGAATTATAATGTATTTCCAGGAGCTGGGAATAGAACAAAGGACCAGGCAATTATTACAGGAGATGGTGAGTACGTGCAAAAGATTGCAGAGAAGAACAAAAAAAAATAATTGATTTTAATTAACCACAGTGGTTTACTAAGACCACAGCATTCTAGCTTATTAAAACAACAGCATTCCAGTATATTAAAACCATAGCATAACAGTTTATAAAAACCGCAGTATTTCATTATATTAAAACCACAGCATTCCACTTCATAAAAACAACAGCATTTCAGTATATTAAAACCTCAACATTCCAGTTTATTACGAGGAACCCGACATTCCAGTTATTAAATCCTAATATTCAATAAATAACCACGCCCTTCTAGTTGATTAGAACTACAATATTCAGTGTAATGGAACTAAATTTCATCTCATTATGACCACGATATTCAAGTTTCATTTCAGTACAAGTGCATTCCCTGCGAATCAAGAACAGAGCTAAGCACTGTAGCACTCAACTCTTCTTAACCCTAACCCGCCACTGGGAACCCTAACCCGCCAGTGGAAACCCTAACAGCCTCGCCTGCGTAAATCCTAACAGCCCCACCTGTGAGAACCGTAACAGCCCCACCTGTGTGAATCCTAACAGCCGCATGACTGTAACTCATTCAACCCTAACAACCCCGTCTTTTTGAGCTGTAACACGCGCGTAACCTCTAACAACCTCATCTTTTTGAGCTGTAACACGCGTGTGGCCTCTAACAACCCCATCTTTTTGAGCTTTAACTCACGTGTGACCCCTGACAACCCAGCCCGTGGGCCCCACGAACACCCCCAACAAAACAGCGTGCAATCAAGCCCTGAAGAGGCCTCATCTGAACCAAGAATGCCTGCTGGCGCGGTTGCAGACGGCGAGTGCAGCCTTACTGAGGTTGTCTTGAGGACGCAGCGGCTGCTCGAGCACGGCCGCGATGGCGGTCATCCACTGGTCTCTGTCCTCCGCCGAGCAGGCGGACAGCACAAACGTCCGCTCAGGTGTCCGCAGGTGGAATGTGTAGCCCTGCACAGCGAGACGCGTTAGCTGGTCAAGCAGGTGGCGTTCAGTATGTGCTCCAAGAAATGCAAGAATAAAGAAATAAATTCAGTTTATTCCAATGTAACTTGCGGTTCATATAGTGAGATTATGTTTTTAAAAGCTTTCAGTATGTGTTACAAGATATGCAAAAATAAAGAAATTAATCAATTTTATTTCAGTACATCATACACTACGTGTATTGGAGCCGGGTTTTCCATCATAAACGACGATTTTAAAACTAGTGATGATGCTCCAAACGACTGTTCTCCTCTGAAGTGCAATTTGAGATAAAGCTCGTAGGGCTACTAGGTGAGGTTGATAAAAGGTCTAGTAATGAGGGGTTTTGGAGAATTTCAACAGTGATAGACAGAGAGGAACAACATCGAAGGAGAAAAATCAGAACCGTGACAAGTCAGCAGCGTTAAAATGCGAGAAAACACAGAGCACCTCCAATAGCACCCACAACAGACTAGCGCAACATAAATTTCTTAGTGAGTATTGTCACAAGTTTTGGAGGATACCGACGAGAACAACCATTCTCTTCGGCATCCAACACTCGTGGATTATAATGATCACCTGGTCAAGTGGATTCGAGTAAAAACGTGCAGGAGTTCTGGGTGTGTCTTATAGAAAAGCAGAGAACATCAAGACACCTAGCAGGTCGAAAATGTTTAAAGAAATTGTGAAAACATTGCGCGCCAACAAAATGTAAATTCCTGCTAAAGAATTACTGCAGCTTTAATTTAAGCAGAAACTTGTGTGTATGGAGAATCAAAATGAAAGAGAACATCAGGAAGGAAATGTGATAATATTGCTACTGTCACAAGCGTTCATTATCTGCTTACCATATCGCGGAGGAAGCAATAAACTCCTGTCTCACGTAACAATTATTTGAAAATAAAATCGTTATTTTGTCACAAGCATCATAAACGAAAGTAATAAAACTTCCATCATAGAAATGACTAGCAACCACGACTGGACTCTTTACTCTTTTGGTTTTCCACCAATATGAGGCAGGCAGAAGTTGCATCCAATGCGAGTGCAGCGAAGTGTTTCTTTCGCCTTTTCATTTGTTTAATTTAACCCTTTCAAGTGTGGTGGTACACATTTCATACCTCCAAAGAGGTCATGTTTAATGTTTTGAGGTACAAAAAGCATACCACAAAAGCTCAGTAGCTGAAATTTTTACCACCATCATAAATGTAAGGGAATATCCGTATGAATCTACAAATTTTTGAGCATGTTACAGATTTCTTTCCATCAAAAGTATGAGCGTAAAAGGGTCAATATTTATTGAATGCCACGTTATGTCAACCTACTTGAACAACATGCAGCCAGAGACCACTGACGAGTGAACGTTCCTCCCTAGAATACAAGACAGCTTAAGCCATCCATCCAGTCAAAAAGAAGCAATGAGGTAAATTAACAAGAATAACTCGCCTGATCTCTGCAGTTCTTGGGTGCCCCAAGGTCCACCGCATAGCCGTCGTCCTTGTATCCCAAGAATATTTCTCCTTTAGGGTAAGCGTCCTGCAAGCAACAACATCGTACGTCACAGACGTGACCACTGAAATAGGGAGGGATGCCTTAACTCGGAAATGAAAACAAGAGTAAACTGATGTGGGAAACAGCACAGCTGAGGAAGGTCGGGGACAAGGAAAGGTTGAAGACGCTTCACTACAAAAATAATGCTAAAGGATACTAAACTAGTAGTGTAATTATATAAAAGAAGCGGCTTGCAGAGTCATGAACCCTAGTAACACAGACAACAGTTGGAGGTAGAGAAGACTACCTCAATCACGTGACTAGCTTTAAAACAAGAGGAAATCTTACACACACATATATGATGAATAAATGCTGAAATCTTAAACCACAAAACGAGAAGGAATAACTGATGTAGTATGTGGACTAATTTCATACTGAACCTTAACATTAACGTACTAAATTGTTGCGAATTTCAATGAATGTATATGAGAGTGTAATATAAGATTAACATTATCCACACAATGGGAGGAGGAACAGAATCTTCAAAGACTTCTTTACATATAAAGCGAATCAATTTTTATAGTCATTTTCCCAAATTATTAAAAATTACCTAAACTTCAGAGACTAGGGAAATAAGTAGAACCTTCTTACCACTGCACTGGTTAGCACCAACCTCTCCTTACTCTTTTGTAGTGACAGAACTGGTGTAAATAACAGTTGGGGAAAAGGTAAAGTACTAAAGAATCATCAGTAGAACAATGAATGGATAACATGATGGAAATTTTAGCATCCGCATGAGTACCTACACCATGAGTACTAGCCAGCCTAACAATAACTAGGCACCATTTGTCCGGTGTGGTACATGAGCTTGCGGTGGTCCAGAATAAACCAGCGCTTCCTGTAGCCATCCTGTTCAGCTGGTCCAGTCTTGCTCAAATGGCCCTCCAGAGCGAAGTCCGTGCTCAAAAAGGGCACCAGCTGGCAACATAGAAACAATGTTGTGATACGATTTTTTATGGTGCTCATAAGTTGATGTCTGGAAAATTACTCACGTAAGATAAAGAAGTAACACATAAAAATGGGACATTGTTTTGAAGTTTGGAAAAATTTAGGAACCCTCATTCTAGTATTTGCGCCATTTTTTATGGTGCTTATTATTTGATGTCTGGAAAATTACTCACGTAAGATAAAAAATAACCAACTCAAAAGGCAACATTATTTTTAAGTCTGGAAAAATTCAAGGATCCTCACTCTAATATTTGCGGCAATCACATCGTAATGGTGAGAAATCTTTGGACATACTACGAATTGTAAGATATAATTTAAAAATTCCGCAAATCGTTAGGTCACTACATAATAATCGAGTGCCTATTTTCAACGCTGGTAAGGACCAGAATAATATTGACGGTCAAAATTGAAAAGCGATCGCTTCCTCCACATGCTCCGTAACAACAGAATCAATGAGCTAGATACAACAGGAGGGATGGAAAGGGACTCAAGAGTAGATGATGTCCAACACCCTCTGTATTAGTCGAAATTTTAGATAAGGCGAGTAGCGTAGGAACTTGGAAGCCTCTTCTATTATACAAGCCAGCACTCCCAATTTTTATGATATCGGCTACAGTTAACTGGGAGCACATGAATTTGGCAGCTATTCAACTCGTTTCACTGATTACGTGAAGGTAAAGGACATGGGTGTATTATTGTACTCATGGATTATAGCATAAATATGGCCAGATTACTTACGAGAGTCAGGCCCCCATAATAGTCAGGCCATAGCGTACGACATTTAGGTAAAACAGTGAGCGAAATTTAGAACTTTTTTAAGTGAGACCAACATAAGCTACCCATAGAAAAATTAGCGAACAAGTGACTCAACTATATAAGCAAGTTTTCATACAATATTGAATGTGATATATATCTCAAAATAACACACTAAATGCACCGTAAAAAATATCCAGAAATTTAACCTTGTTGACTCTCAGCAGCGTTAACAAAGTGGAGGCAACTATATAACTTTCTCTTACTTTAACAAACTATCATTAACTCATGACATCCACTGGGCAAAACTCACCTCACTTTCAGCAGCACTAGGATACGCCACCATGAGTCTGTTGAGTTTAGCAGATCTGATGGACATGTACCAGTTAATTATGGTGTGGCCGCTCTCATGGTATACGTAGATGTGTCTAGTGGAGCCCTCTGTGATGTACGACAACTGCAGTCCATTATCCTGGTGCATCTTGGCTGGTGCCAGACATACGTTAATTTCTGACAGCGGTATAGATGCCTTCGGTTCTTTGGCGCTCTGGAAATAATAATGGCAGTCAGGTACGAATGCTAAATATCCATACAACTCAACTGTAAATGTAGAAAAGTTTGATCCCCTTAAATTTTGATTTCAGAATATAGCTACCAATTATTAACTCTCAGTGAACAGAATACAAAAACGGTTACTAGTATAATAATTTAATCAGTTTACTAGTAGCAAACTACCACTGAGATCAGTTTTACACTAAGACTTTGTTTATGACTAGCACTCACACGAAGGTCGTAGCAAATTATTCGAGGTATATGTATTCTTGCCTAGCATTTCTCTTAGGAGAAACAGACGTAAGAAGAGATACTGAGAGCTACCAGTCTCTGACATCCCACACGAGATATCGAATTTCATTGCTACCTTGCATGTAAAACACCTGACCACACTACATAATAAACGGGACAAATCATTTTAGTTACAGTGTACACTGGCTCACTAGACACAGAAGTGGTTCTTTCAGAGAGGGATGCTTCCCCACACATATACTTCATACCAAAATACACATTATTATTATATTCCTGGTTCTAACCACTGAAATCACAAAAAAAAAGCGATCTCAGCAGTGATGCACGGTATCAAACGGCAAACCAAAAAAAAAAAGAAAAGGCACGGTATCAAAATACACTAACGAACACACGCACTGTCAGCAGAAAACTTGCTTAGTATTTGCAGGGCTTGAATAAAGAACTACATACCAATACAAGGCCTATACCTCAAGAAACCTGCAATTAAGAATGTTGGATTCAAATACAGACATTGTAAATAAGGATATGAACTTATTACCACAGAAAGGCTCTGGAAACATGAGGAACATTTCAGTGTATAGCAAGGATTAAATTAGAATACAAGTGCATATTATTACTAAACATTACAATAATGAAATGATGTGATTCCATATTCAGCAAGTGGCCATTATCTATCAAAATTAGAATATAAATAAAGGTACGTAAATAATAACTAGGAGTATATACAGAGGCAATCATTCAAATATGATACAACAAACTCTACCCTCCTAATCAAATAGAGGCAGGAATGCTGTTTGGAACTGCTATTTAACAAGCCTAGTTTTATGGTGAGTTAACTCGTCCATTAAATGGGAACAAATATCATTTAGGGCAAACAACTCAAAGCCATAGAAAATTACAGGAATTAACGGAAAAAATCCGAAGATTAAAGCAAAGAAATAAGATACAACGCTAAAAACTCACTTCTTTGGGGTAATATTTAAGGCAATTTTCAGTTTCAGATAGCACAAAAAATCGAGGGAAATATTTGTTCTCATCTTTGGCTTTCTTCATTAAATGTCCCCTCATTTCTCCTCTTGTGTAGTCTTTGCAGGTGTCCGTCTCGAACTCCTTCCTCTCGTACTTTGCTCGGATCCACTGCTCGATTAGCACGCTGTAAATGAACACCAAAACAACTGATTACTCTATTCTAAAGGACAATAAACATATAAAACATAATACACAAAATAAATGCATTTTATCCGTATTATAGACAAATAAAAATTGCCAGCAGGTATGTATTTTCTATTGGTGTTTAGATCAAGCCATTGAAATACCAACCACCCCTAATTCCTTCCAGGGCACCCGCTAAGCAAACAACAACAACAACAACAACAACAACAACAACAACAACACAAATATCTATCAAAATCTAGTTCACCTCGCATGATCAGTTCCACTAAAATGTACACCTAGTGAAAGTGAAACGTTCTTTCAGTGTAATTAGTTGAATTATTTGCAACCAATGACTTAGAGTGGCAGGCTCTTGGTACCAGTTCATAGACAAATACCAGAAAAAATGACAATACACTGGATTTAAGTACTAGTACAGATAAGTACCAGTAAAAAAATAAGTAGTTACAGCAGTAGACTATAAGTATCAGTACGAGAACATGACGGAAATAATTCTATTACGTTTTATTAGGTGATCACAGACACACAAATTTGGGGTCCCCATGATCAAACTTGTCCATCATCACCACCAAGAAAATTCGCCCATGATGATCAGACCACAACAGTTTTGAACGGGCTGCATGTTCATTTTTAGTGTACTGCCAAGTGAGACAAACTTGCAGATACTGAGACTTGGGTAGCAGAACAAGAATAGACCAAAAGACATTTCTAATGCCCTATTCTATCTGAATGAGGAATATGGGCTGAGAAGGTCATGCTGGACCGTTTTGAGTAAGAAGTAACACTGCGCACCAAATGCTGCTTGTAGGTGTTGAGTGAAGTATGGCATTTTTAGCTAAATATTAACCCTGAACAATCGGGTGAACTGCAAAAATATCTTTACTTTTATGCTACTCTAATGAACATAAACTCAACACCTATGCCAACACAAGATAGAACTTCTGTAATCAACTTTTAGAAAAAAATTTACAATGAGTCTCAGAAGTGCTGCTATATCACTTTATTTCGATGATAGCTTGACCCAATTTTTTGCATATGATGATGAAGGTGTCGCGATGTTACAAAACTTGCACAGTACGATTTACTGAGGGTAAATCACCAGGCTCACATGACTTACTGGGGGTAAATCACCAGGCTCACATGACTTACTGAGGGTAAATCACCAGGCTCACATGACTTACTGAGGGTAAATCACCAGGCTCACATGACTTACTGAGGGTAAA
>VCRD01002159.1:79977-92584 GCA_006783055.1 Trinorchestia longiramus
CCCCAATAAGTGATGTGGAGCCTCAATATGCCTCAATCAGGAATGTAGAGCCACAATTTCACACTGAACAATATAAACAATATTTTATACTGGGAATTCATTAATGGAAAATAAAGAGCTTTAGAAACAGCATTCAATACCTCATAAGTAAACCTCAACGTACATCCATAACATTGCATTTTCACCTTCAAAAAATTATATCACTTGGATGAAATACATCTGGAATTCCTCATAAACAATCCTATTCGTAATTAACCATTTGATGGTAAAAATACTAATAAATACAGCTATAGGATAATTGGGGTATCATGATAAATAGGGTTGTACGATAAATAGGATTATACGATAAATAAGATTATACGATCAACAGAATTATACGATCAATAGGATTATACGATAAATAGGATTATACGATAAATAAGATCATACAATAAATAGTATTATACAATAAAAAAGATTATATAATAAATAGGACTATGCGATAAATAGGATTATACGATAAATACAATTATACGATATGTACAATTATACGATAAATACAATTATACGATCAATAGAATTTAATGATAAATAGAAGTACACGATAAATAGAGCTGTATGATCAATTGTGTTTATTATACCAACAATGTACCACATGAAAGGACTACTTCCTCTCTATTCCCGTATTTAACGCTCAATACTTATAAGATTTGCATTATACATATATCATGTGTTTTTATCAGTAGAAGCGATTTTATTTGTAAGACATAATTAGAAGTATATATAAAAACGATATCTTTTGTGATACTAGATCATCATTAAAACACATCACGTGCCTCCCTGTTGACCTTTTTTGCTTTGCATCATTCGCACAAATCATCATGCAACGAAGTCTTGAAAAACACAACAGTTCAAATGCGACATAAATTCGTTGAGTGTCTGCCGCAGTGGTTCACTTGCAATTTTTAACAATTTCACATTAGTTGTTTAGTGCTCATATCTACTAAACAGTTTCTTTCAGGAAAGTGAACATTACCTTGATGAAGAAAACGTGTTTTTTAATGATTCGATAATTTTCCTATTAAATCGTATCACTTGGATGAAATATGTATGACATCTAAATGATAATGGTTATCATGCTGGAAAAATTCATGCAGTCTATTGTTCGATTATGCTGTTTTAAACTCATGGAATAAGATCTATTAAAAAAATGCGATCAGCAGCTCTGTGTGAGAAGCATACATGATCTGTTCATTGTATTCAAAGATAATGACGGCATTATAATAACACAGTAACGTGGCTTAATAATGTTAAAGTTTTGTAATTAATAGGTCCTAGATTTTCTTCCACCTAAAGCTGTTCAAAATTTGCACAAAAAAACTGTTAAAATAAGACACGCTTCTAACAATAATGCAAGCCTTTGATAATGAGGTTCAAGGGAAGGGGAAAAAACGAATGAAAATGAACGGCATAATTATACAAATAATTTATTAAAAATAGGCTGAAAATATCTTGCAAAAGATTTGAAAACAATGCCTAAGAGAACGAAAAGTAAATAATCGACAAGGAGACCAATGAATTTCAAAGAAAATATTGAAAATAAAGTTTCTTAAGCCCAAAGAAGACAAAAGAGTTGTGTTTCTAAGAATTTACAGAGACATTATTGGTAATGAAGTTCATAAAAATCCAGAGAATGTCTTGAAAATGGGATCTAAGTTCTATGAAATGTACAGCAAATAGAGTCTACAACTCGGTGCAATGTACTGAAAATGGAGCCTAAAACTCGGTGCAATGTACTGAAAATAAAGTCTCGCAAAAACATTCTGCCGAAGTAGCAATGGAGCTTTGGAAGAAGCGGAAGTGCAGACTGGTATCACGGCTACCAGGAGTAGGTCAGATAACGGTCACGTGACGTAACTTCTGCCATCAGGCAGAGCGGACCAAAGGCACACTGGATCAAACATGGCGTCGGTATGGCTATGATGTATATGAATATTTGACGCTGCTACAGTGACGTCGGATTCGAGTGGCAAGTGAAAGGGTAAATAGAGGGTCACTCAAATGAGCGGTACTGTCGAATCTGATGCTGTAATACTACTAAGGGCATGTTCCCACGCACCGAGTGAAGGAAACGCTACGGTAGTATATATTACCTTTTAAATTTATTTGGATTTACGCATGATGGATACTGCAACGAAAATAATTGTGAAATTTATTATTCTTTAAAAACTGTACATATCCAGCCTTAAAAAGTTTTGAATTAAGTGAGTGAATATTTTTGCAAAAAATAAACTACAGTCGGGAATTTTTTTTGAGAAAATAACGTGAATAATCTCGACAGGTGTTAGTACCGCCGTAGCTATGTATAAAGCAATAATATATAACTTCAGACGATCTAAGAAATCCTATGGAATCTATAAATTGAAGAGGGAATGAGCAGATCGCCTTAGAAAGTGCAGCCTATCAATAACTACGTGAGCTGCATTGCAGTCGCCTCACTGGAAAGACTTGGAAAGCGACTAAATAGAAGGCACGCATTGAAAAACTACATCAAAGTACAGATTAAGTACATGAATTCTCCATGCTTTTAGTGCATTTATCAATTTAATTGAACCTTGAAAACCGTTTTGCAGCTGCGAGAGCGATGAGAAAAATTCCTTTTTGTTCTCTAAGTGGCAATCGCCACTAAAAAGTGGAACTTGGGTCAACCAACAAACTGATCAAGAAAGGATGTTAAATCTACATGAATTCACATTTCATACAATATAAAAGCTCATACATTACACGTAGTGGAGTCGTGCATACCCACTGTAACTGCAGTTGTCCTAGAGGATCTCGTAGGGTTGTGTACCAACACCTCAAAACAAACAGTCTTTAGAAGACGAACAGTCGACATAAATTAGAGTACGTCTTTCTTTGGTAGGAATAACCTACAATTGAGTGGATACTGTGTTGTAGATATGAGGCAGAGGTGGCTGCATGGATACTATAGAATATGTAGTACGGCGCAGAAGCGCCTGTGTAGTTACTCTAGGATGGATACGAGACAGACGCACCTGTGTGGTTACTGTGGAATGGATACGAGACAGAGGCACCTGCGTGGTTACTGTAGAATGGATACGAGACAGGCACCTGTGTGGTTACTGTAGAATGGATACGAGACAGAGGCACCTGTGTGATTACTGCAGAATGGATACGAGACAGAGGCACCTGTGTGGTTACTGTAGAATAGATACGAGACAGAAGTAGACCTTCAAGGATACTGTAAATCAGATACGAGGCAGAGAGGCGGACCAGCATCGTGCACAAGCGTCCATAGGAAAACAAGCCTCCGAGAGCAGGATGACCCTTTAGATCCGGGTTTTGCTAAGCCGGACTCGCTCCTTCACACATGTTTGTGTAGCCCTCTTAAAAAAATTCTCTTGTTTCGTAGAAGTTCATCATGTTAAAGCATAACACTTGAGCAAAAAAAATTTGTGAGAAGATTTTTCAAAATGTTAGTTTTCCAACGAAGGGAATGCCACAATTAATATCAACTGCATAAAAATGTCTTCTTCTCGTATTTGAAACACAAAGCTCTTCTTCCACATGTTAAACACATTTGAACTAGCTCCTGAGTCCAGTCTTTCTTCATCATTGAAATAACAGTAGTTTTTGTATAAATTTGTAGATTTTAGCATACGATACGATGAAGGCAGATAATACGGTGAAGGAAATTGATTGCCGTGAATTAAACATTGGAGTCAAACGAGACTAGTGGTTTGGGTGCTCGAATCTGCTGAAAAATTTTGTCTCGGGAGAATGAACACACACGACAAGAAGCTAAATAGAACAGGTTCTACCGATTTTTGAATGCAGGATGCCTAGACCAGCAGCCATCATTTCTTAGGGTTAGAGGATCACTGTGGAACTCCAACAGTGCTCACAACGCAACATAAACTGGACCTACGTTGCACTCGATTATTACGTATGAGTGATATAAAAGCTATGAATTTATCAAAATAAACAATCATTTAGTGCGGAAAACAAAAACGCTTGTTTCGCATGGGCTCTACGTGGGTCGGTGTCTTGCCTGATGTCAATATTGATGCCGACACAACGTCCGCTCTCTTGCTGATGAATCACTGGGGGAGGGACACGGGGACTAGAGGTCTTGGAATTCGATTTCTTTGTTAGAACTTAAACTGCTATTGAAATAGCTATCACTCGGAGCTCAGTAGGATGCATATAGCTCAATTTGCTACTCATGTTCGATTTCAGGAATTCTTTGAGAAAAATCTCACCCCACTAAGCCTCCTTACTAATTTCTTCAACTCTAAATAATTACCATCAAAACTCATAACCGTTCTTAAGCTGCAACTCGATCCTCTAAATACACTCAACACTTCAGGCTCATTTAAGTAACATATTGTATTTCATAAAGCCTCTATCACAAACTTTTGCACGAAATAATAAAGCTCCTACTGTACATTAATGTGAAACAATATGTCCTTACCTCGCATTTATAAGAAATTTATTTTCCCCCACACATTAACATGAGCTAATATGCTCTTAACACACGTTAATATGGACTAATATGTCATACTCCAATTTACTTTGACTTCGTTGAGGAAGCGAGAAGGGCATCACCACCACAGCCAGCGACAGCTCACAGTTGTCTGGCACGGCTTGTTTCTGAGGGAAAACCAATTTTCTGCGTAGATTTCCAGAGCGACACAAGTTTCTTTTTTTTCAGGCGCCTAATTGAATCTCAAAGTGAACTTTTCTATTCCAGGTGAGAGCTTTCCACGAGCATATGGTCATCACAGGAAGTACGGTTTGCACTTGAAAATTCAAACCTTGTAGAAACCAAAGGTAATGAGGTCAGGACTGCAGTTGATTATTTAGGAAAGGTCGTACAGAAATGCAGTTACATAAAATCAAATAAACTTCGACGCCAAGGCAAGTAATTGAGAATAAATTTTGTTTGCCAATGACTTAATTAGCCTTGACTTTTCCCTGTTTGCTAAATTTTATGTGCTAAAGATTTGTTCAGCTTGATTTTCTGGTAATTCTTTGGAATGTATGAAAAATGTAAAAATAGTTTCGATTACTTTAGCTGAAAAACTACGCACATGCAGAGGTGCTACATAAATGAAAAAATGTTGCGCAAGGAGAAAAAAATTACCAATTATGAAATCAGGTAAAAGCAGCAGCTGCAGCTTACAGAAAAACTGAACGCAAAATACAACTACGTCGAGTTGCAGTCCGTAATTGTGATTGCTTTTCATAATTGTTGTAATTGTGAAACATAATTGTGATAACGACAGTTGCATGTGATCGATCCGTATTATGTTATACTGAACTTGACTTCTTGTTCCATTATGTGGTGAGAAACGAAGCTATTATGCGCTTTAGATGCACACTACTACTGATGCTCATCCCAGCTTGATGAAATTGTGATCAGGGAGCTGTAAATTTATGTACATTCTCATGCTCCAAGAGCATGATTTTTTATTTTTACGCACAGACTCAGATCGAGTCAGGACCAGACCTAAATTAGACCAGAGTTATGAATGAACAGACACACAATTTGCTAAACTAAGAAAATGATATGTCAAGGAAATTTAAAACGAGCGATTCATCTCGAACCACCTAGCACAAAAAATTCAACGAATTATGAAAATACGAGCAGAAATTTTGTTTTATTATTTCCCTATTTTCTGCATTTAATTTCAAAGCTCTGTCTCTCCCCAATGAATAACATTTTTTTCATCCAAACTTTGTACTCGCTTCGCTTGGATGCTGCTGAGACGTGCGCTTTCCTAAGCTAACAGGTTTTCACTTGTTCATAAGATAAGGAACCTTTGAAATTGTAACACGTAAATCTGTTCGTTATAATAACATCGTACACTAACGTGCGCAATGTTGGCGTGCGATTAAGACAGAGAAGCAGCTGAGGCAAAAAATTGCATGTTATGCCGAATTATCATCGTACGCCACCGTTCATCGTAGTCGTAGTTCATTATAGTCGTAATCGTTGCTGTTCACTATAGTCGTAATCGTTGCTGTTCACTATAGTCGTAATCGTTGCTGTTCACTATAGTCGTAATCGTTGCTGTTCACTATAGTCGTAATCGTTGCTGTTCACTATAGTCGTAATCGTTGCTGTTCACTATAGTCGTAATCGTTGCTGTCCATCGTACTCGCAATCGTTACTGTCCATCGTACTCGCAATCGTTACTGTCCATCGTAGTCGCAATCGTTACTGTCCATCGTAGTCGTAATCGTTACTGTCCATCGTAGTCGTAATCGTTACTGTCCATCGTAGTCGTAACCGTTACTGTCCATCGTAGTCGTAATCGTTACTGTCCATCGTAGTTGTAATCGTTACTGTCCATCGTAGTTGTAATCGTTACCGTCCATCGTAGTCGTAATCATCACTGTTCATTAATCAGAACTGTACAGCACGAGAAGGACCATTACATCTGCAACACAAGCCAAGCTATGTGTACAACACGAACCCGAACGATGACTTCTATTTAAAGATAATATAAATTTAATTAACGATTTAATTTAACGATTGCTATTTAATGCTAAACAGAGACTATCCACATCAATGAGAAAAAAAGATTGATCAAGTAATAACCCAGAAAACAGAATCCAGTGAAAAAATCAAAATAACGATGATTGCTTGAAGTGAATAAACAAAATAAACGTCACAGCTAAAAAAATGTGATTACACAGATATTGTCTTTAAAATTGAATAAATTCTAAATCAAATTTCAACACGTCATTTGAGAGATCAACTTATCTGGAAGTCTTAATGCATTAGGATGAGAATGTGATCCTAAAATAAACCTTGAACATCATTTTACTAGAGAAATAAATAGACTTGAAACTCGACCCTTCTTGTACGAATTGTCCTAGAGACACCCAGCCTCTCTATAAGTCTGGGGTATTTATATGTGCCCAATGTTTGCAGATTAGGTCATGGGCTAAATTTATTGTTAAAATATATTTAAGAATTATTGCTACACATGCTTAACATGCGTAATGAGCATATAGTTACTCTTTGTATGTCTTAAATAAATGTTCTACGCTACCAGTTGAATTTTAGGGATTATTCATACGTTATATTTTTCATTAAAAAAACATT
Organism: Trinorchestia longiramus; assembly: GCA_006783055.1. Lineage (NCBI taxonomy): Eukaryota > Metazoa > Arthropoda > Malacostraca > Amphipoda > Talitridae > Trinorchestia > Trinorchestia longiramus. Next base: position 87,095 of record VCRD01002159.1, read on the forward strand.
TGATTATAAAATGATGGAAATAACTTCTATTCACCTGAAAATAAAAAGTTATCTGGGGTTTAAACATTCAATCTATTTTTTTTAAATCTTCCAGGCGGCAGAAAACGTTCAACAATTGAACCCTATTCTGGATATATAGCTTTAATACATTCGTGTATTAACATTTTAAGTCTTTAACAGTTTTAAACCCCATTTACTAACTTTTTTCAAGATTTTGTACACTGTGTTGTTACACCTCAGTGCGAGAGCTAAAAAGTTTCAGAACTAAATTTTAACAATGGGGTTTACAGCAACAAAACATCTGAGTTTCTAACTAAGAAATGTAAATATACCGTACAATGATTCTAAGAAGAATATGGGTGGCAACTGAGGTGTTCTATCGTACTCATATGACTGAAATAATACAAAATCCACGTTCCAAAAGAACACAGTGGCCCCAATCGATACGAAGAATGACTATGCAAAACTAAACTATGGTAAATGGACAGGAGTCTTTATATCTTAGACACAAATTGCAACACGGCAGGGTCTTAGGTGCCTGAAGGCCTTTATTCTCTAGTACTCAGACCAGTCAGAGGGACAAAATGGCCTCTTATTTCAAAAGAAATTAAGGTTATTGAGCGTAAAGAGCATCAGCAGGATCTCATACGTCTCTCACATTCCAATACACCATAATATCGCCCTAACACAGGCCGAGACTAACGAAAAAATCCCTCGTTGTGAGGTCTAAAAGAGAAAGGAACCCGCCGCGGGTCGATATGCTTTCTCCTGTCGACCTTGAAAAGTTGACCTGCTCGTCGCGAGAATGCGAACGAAGTAAGCATACCGTATGCCCGCAGCCAATCACTGCTAAGCTTAGGAATGTGCGCGAATTACTGGCTCGCAATACAAGGCTATAGGCCAGAAGTTATTGCAGGACCAGAACTGGCGTGTAGAACTAATCACAAGATCAGGACTGGCGTGCAGAACTGATCATAAGATCAGGACTGAGGTAGAACTGATTACAACATCAGAACTGTGGGATAGAATTGATCACAAGATCAGGACTGAGGTAGAACTGATTACAACATCAGAACTGTGGGGTAGAACTGATCACAAGATCAGGACTGAGGTAGAACTGATTGCAACATTAGAACTGGAGGGTAAAACTGATCAGTGGACCAGACCTGATAACAGCATTATAAATTATAATGGTCTGTGTGATGCACAATGCTTCTCAATAATGTGAGAGAATAATATACAAAGGTGTTCAAAAATAGCACATTGGTTTTGAGTTCATAAAAAATGTGACGACCATCCAGAACGATATTGAATAATTGATCCTCAATAATTGCTAGAAATAAGGCGTAAACTATGTTATTGGATCACTCAAACTTTAAAATACAAATTGAAAAGATCTAATAGATAGAGAAGAGCATTACTTTAAGCAACGCGTACAGATCGTGCACTTTGAATGAACTTCAAAAAGCTTGTGTTGGAGAGCGGTCATAAAAATTATTCTAAATTGGTAATTCATACATGTACTCTTATGGACAAATTATATAAAACATAATTACACAGTTGCATAATAGTTTTAAATCGATTACACGCAAATACAAGCAGGCGCGCAGGAGTACAGTGAGCAGTGGGCAGTAGAATTGTCTTGCTAAAAATGGAGCAGTCGTTTATAAGATGAGTTCTACGGAAAATTAGACGTCTTAGCTCTTTCGTTACTGAGGCTTTTGTGTTAGCATTACGATACAACTGCAACCCTAGCTGCTGTGAAGATCAAACAGATTTTTTGGAAGAGGCAATTCGGTCGATACTCTTGCAGCTGTGATTTCATGATCAATAAAAAAATGAAATGGAATAAAATAAATGCCCATCAACATTAGCGAATCAGCAAAATTAATGTGATAGGAAAAAGAAGAGGAAAAAGAAGAAGAAAAAGAAAAGAAAATGAGTAGGAAGAAGAAGAAGGAAAAAAATATCTCTAGTAGCTCGTGTGAGGTCTACTAGATAATTACTAACGTGGAATTCATCACCTTCGATAACATGCCTGCAGCATCGAAAGATGAGGAGTGTTAAATGACTATCAGTTACGGGTATCAATTATAATTGAAGTACAGAGAGATCAGAATAATTCCTTTTGAAATTTTCAGGGCGAAAACCTTTCTGCACGTCCACTAAATATAATAGTTCATGTTGCTCTCAGAGCTCACAGTGCACACAGTGCACACAGTGCACACAGTGCACACAGTGCACACAGTGCACACAGTGCACACAGTGCACACAGTGCACACAGTGCACACAGTGCACACAGTGCACACAGTGCACACAGTGCACACAGTGCACACAGTGCACACAGTGCACACAGTGCACACAGTGCACACAATGCACACCGGACGCACAGACTTCAATGGATCTACTCTCGTCATCAATGCACATGGTGCAATAAAACAGAAACAACAGATTCTCAGATATCGCAGTTTTTTGCAATACAAAATTTGTTCAACCAGCAGTAGATGTAGATAAGCATGCATGGCTGAACTGAGAGTTATAGTGACATGGAATTGTACATGCGTACATGTACAGACAGCGTCACATGGCAAGACCGTAAGACAAATAATTTACTGAACGAGCTTCAACGAAATATGAGAATGTTAAAATTCACGACAAAATATTCAACAAGGAAAATCTTGCGAAAACATTTTAAATTCATGACATAAAAATATACAAAAATGGTTTTATGAAAACAGGATAATGTTTGAACACACGTTGAGAATGCAAGCGCTCCATCACCATAATTAACTCGCTTCTTAAGAAATCTTTGCAGCTTCTTCGTTAAAGGTCAATTGTTGAGTTGAAGGCCGAATGCACGCAGGAGATTCATATCGACCCAAGAAAAGTTTGACCACAACAGCCAACCTGAAAGATTTCCAGCTATCATGCACAAACTAACTCGTCGTGTTCATCAGAGAATGAATCACGGAGAATTTGAACAGGAGAAAGGATTCATTTTTAATGTAAGATGTTGGTAAAAGAATTCAGAGATAAAATATTTGCAATGAATCATAGGAAAAACTCTCCGTGTAACGCAATATGAGAATCAGCTTTGAGCATTAAACTACATTTATCTACACGTCATATTTACCATTTCCGTTTCGGGAAATTTTTACGCGATTACTGGAAAATAAAGTACTGCTGTTTCGTCAAGTACTGTCATCTAAAAATATTTAATTTATTTAATGACGGCCTGAAACCGTTTAGGGAGAACATCTTGGTTTTATTGTACACAGAATGTATGTATATATACTGAATGTATATAAACAGATATTTGTGTAGATATATATACTTCCAGACATATGGATTCCTGTGATGTTTCATCCAACGAAACATCACAGGATGACTACTGCTCATAGGTCTTAGTCGTTGCGGGGAAGTTGTCAAGTAACTCGTTATTTTGACTGGAAAGTTGGCCAGTAACCTGTTATTGCGATGGGGAAGTTGATAAGTAAGCTGTTATTGCGATGGGGAAGTTGATAAGTAACCTGTCATTCCGACGAGAAAATTGTCAAGTAACCTGTTATTGTGACATGAAGTCTTCAAGTAACCTGTTATTGTGACATGAAGTCTTCAAGTAACCTGTTATTGTGACATGAAGTTATCAAGTGACCTGTCATTGAGACGAAGTTATCAAGTGACCTGTCATTGAGACGAAGTTATCAAGTGACCTGTCATTGAGACGGGACGTTGTCAAGTAGCGTGTCATTGCGATGGGAAGTTGTCAAGTAACCTGTCATTGCGGCGGCAAGTTGTCAAGTAACCTGTCATTGCGACGGCAAGTTGTCAAGTAACCTGTCATTGTGACGGGAAGTTGTCTAGTAACCTGTCATTGTGACGGGAAGTTGTCTAGTAACCTGTCATTGCGACGGGAAGTTGTCAAGTAACCTATTATTGCGACGGGGAAGTTGACAACCTGCTATTGTCCCACGCTCGTCAACCAGCACCACAATAATAAAGCGCATATGTTCAGTCAAGGCTAGACCGAAGAGTCAGTTAATCATCGTCTAGATCTTTTTCGTGGAGTTGTGATCACGAGTGCGATTACCAGAGCATGGATGCAACTGACAACCAATCACGAATGCGATTCCAAAGCATGGATGCAGCTGACGACCAATCACGAATGCGATTGCAAAGCATGGATGTAGCAAGGGATCAATCAAAGGTGAAGGAGGAAGGTCAAGGGCGTGGGTATGGGAATGAAGATTCCCAGGCTGACGATAGGAATGCAAGGCCTCTCTCCCTCCTTCAGTTTCATGAACCGTATTTCTTGTGCGGTGACTTAGGTACAAGAAGAAACATTTAAAAGTTTTACGTTCCAGTAGCGTTACTCTTTGGTGTATAATTTAATACTATACATGTTGGTCTAGACTTTAGAAAAGATGTGTAAGCATTTTCTTGGTTTTGACTTATAATCCCGTTTATTAATAACATTTGGACATCAATTAAAAGTATGTACTTATGGACCAGACATTTTTTGTAACATCTATTCGATCCACACTAAATACTTGATGCTAAAATGTAACGTTGCAGAAATATTTCCATTCAATAAATCTGAAATTAAAATCAAAAGCAAGTACTCAGTAGCGATGAATTTCTTCCGGAAAATGTACAGGTGTTGCTGTAGCACAAGAGAATTAATATACGTTCATTTGATGCAGTTATGCAAAAATTTTGGTTTATTATAATCGTCAAAACCTATAATAATGTATATTTTGAGACCTAATAGATGTAATACACAAAATACAAATCCAGAAAATCCAATAATCGACAAAAAATCAAGTTCGCTGGATCACACGAAAGTTGAAGAAAGGTAAAGTTATTAACAAAATTATATCGTATTTTTATTTATTCAGAATCTGCTACCGAATAATTCAAACATTTCTAATTTGCCAAGATTTCAAAAAATGCTATGAGGTATAAAAAATCTGAACACGTTCCATCCTCCCTGAGAGATCGCTCATTCATACAACAGTAAAGAAATTATCTTACTGCAGTGACGACCCTAGCTAATTTCTTCTGTTCAAGACATGTAGGAAATAGTGAGGGAAACCTCGTAATTAATAATAGCGAATAACAAATGCATTATTCTTGGAGCACGAGGGATGGAGACGAGTATTTTTAACAAATAATTGTAGAGGATGCGACTGAAGTATATAATATAACTCATTTAACTAATTATCGGAGGTTCTGTAGCAGAGGCTGGAGGATCACGCTTATCTCTGGTTCACAAGGTTGCGTGAGATTACAAAGCTTTTGGGGTCCTCTCTTCTTGTTAGATTATGATTATATTCTCTGAAAGTCTCGATTATGTGGGCTCTGAAAGTCTCGATTATGTGGGCTCTGAAAGTCTCGATTATGTGGGCTCTGAAAGTCTCGATTATGTGGGCTCTGAAAGTCTGGATCATGTGGGCTTGAAAGTCTGGATCATGTGGGCTTGAAAGTCTG
>VCRD01002160.1:5936-33956 GCA_006783055.1 Trinorchestia longiramus
ATCTACTACTGCCACCCCCACTACTGCCACCCCCACTACTACTACCCCCACTACTGCCACCCCCACTACTACCACCACCACAGCCACCTCAAAGCCCGCGCAGTGCACAGCAGCTGACGCCAACAGGCGCTACCCCCACGAAACCAACTGCAAGCAGTGAGTTGTTGCTTCAATCTAAATTAATTATTTCCATTTACTATTTTCCTATATGAATTAAAAAATGCATAAACGTTTTAATTTAAATTTTATTTCACATATTTTGAGCCTTGCTCGAGTCGGTACAAATTCAAACCAGCTGGCTTGCGAATAAATTGCATAATTTAGATTCTCTTTACCTAAATAAATAGATAGTGGAATACATGCTGTGCATATAAATGTTTATGTGTATATATATGTATATATATATATATTTATATATATTACATATATATTTGTGCATATACGTATCGTATAAATATATGTATATCAGAACATGCCATAAGTTCCTTCCAGGTTTTTATTTGAAAAAACAGGTGTCCCCCTTCAAAAAAAAAAATACCCACTTATTTTTGATGCACTGTTTTCTACTGCATTTCATCAGAAACACATAATTTAGAGAAAACCTATAAGGCTACATTCTAGTGTCCTGATCTCAAAGATTCGTGAAAGAGAAATTACACCAATTGATAAATGGTGCATTGTTCCTTCTATGACAGTGGCAAATCAACGTGTGATATCTGCAGAAACAGGTGTCATCATGCCAATTTCTCAAAGAACGAATGCAACCTGAAAAAAATAGAAAAGCCAGTTCATTTTGTAGCAAATTTAATGAGCAATATTTTCTCATTGAGTGCCACATGTGCTTTTTGAAGCATTTAGCCAAGAAAAATCGCTACTGGTCGACGCAGCAGTTAAACAGCGAGTTCTGTTATACTCCTATAGCAATTTTCAGAAGATTTTGTATTGTGAGCTAAAAAAATAATATGTACTTAGCTGAAACTTGATCAAGAAACTACTTGTGTTGGCAAGTAAATGGACAAACTACTTCAGTTCGTCAAGGAACATCAAAACATCAGCTCCTTATGGAGGCATCTTGAGGCAGTGTGATGTGGAACTGTGTTGCCTGAGTTGGACGTACATAGATCTGTGCTGCTCTCTATCAGTAAATGGCTTGCAGCGACTCTTCGCAGGTCCTGGATGACCTGGTTTAGGTTTCAATGAAATTCTATTCTCCATATGACAATGAAACGATTCATGACGACAACGCGAGCCTCAACCGAGTTGCATCATACACAAGTTGTTCTCTGAGCATGAACGATAATTTCAGCAAATTCAGTGGCACCTGTGGTCGTCTGATTTAACCCTTTAGCGACGAAAAGGACCATACGGTTCTCTTTTACGGTCTTTGGGAGAATTGTTCTAATAATTAAACAGTGAGCAATATGAGGTTGCTACTATGTTTGAACACGGCGGCATGTTACAGCGTCGTTCTTTTGGCTGCCTGGCTCTCAGCGTGCTTCATTGCATCAGTGTACAGACGGTCTTTGTGAGCTTAGACGTACAAACTAGAAAAAAATGGTCGCTAAAGGGTTAAATCCCATTGAGAATTTATAAAATGGACTTCAAAGGGTCCTGCATTTCTGAACGAATCTTATTTTGTGGGGGTTCATCACCCGATTTTGGTCTACTGCTGCTTTAATTGTGGTCATAATTAGAGGAAAGCCAGTCTGAGTGAACTCATGTTTGATCGAAAGGGTCTAAAAGATTCTTAATAGAATATTACACAACTTTTTGGAGACCGAATGTGAATAGTTTTTATAAAAAAGATACTGCTTGTGCTAGACCAGCATATGTTAAAAATGTTTGATATTGAAACCTAAAATTATAAAATCATTTCTGATCGATACACTCAGATAGTTTAGTTTGCCCGTTTTTTGGCATGAGAGTTGCTGTACGTAACACACCACGCACCTACTGTGTGGACTATGCTGTAGAGAATGTATATTATGGACTCAATTGTATAAAATAGTGTTTTCTGCGACAGCGCTATATGACCTGTTAGCTCATAACGTCATGCATTGCAGAAATTTGCTCCTAACTCATGCAGTTAGCGTTTACGATTCTCAACTAGATTGTGGAATGGGAAATCAAAGATCTGAATATTGAGTAAAGCCAGTATTTACTTGATAATTATGTGTTTTATGAGAACAAAATGTTTATTAAAATAACTCTATAATTTTCAGCTACTACACGTGCCGCCGCATCGATAGCACCACGTACGCATACATTGTGTCTACGTGCCCTGGACCGTACGTATTCAACCCGACCAACACCTACTGTGACCTGGCCTCCAACGTACCTGGCTGCGAAGAGACAAATTGGTGAGTGGTTTGAGAAAATAAAATTTTAATTTTTGGCACCTTCATGAAGACTCGTTTTATGAAGACTCAGAAGAACACTCGTTGCGTTACTTACGTCACGCATTACATTATACATATATTTATATATATATATATATATATATATATATATATATATATATATATATATATATATATATATAAACAAGGTAGTATAAATGCAACGCAGAAATTAACAAACACTGTGTAAAGAAAGAGTACAAACGAAACAAATAACATCATCTGTGCAGTTTGAAAATGAAATGATTTTGTTTCGTGATTGTTTTGCTTAGCTTTTATCAAACTAAGAAATATGTGCGACCATTTTGCTGCACCGTGTATGTGAAGCAGTCCACCATCTCGAGCTGTGTGGTGGCTACCTGTTGTCTACTACATAGACTACCATCTTTACGTATTTGCTTCTATTTACTGCTAATCAGAATTTTAATTTTTGTTGTTTAAATGCTGTTGCATGTTTAAATTGCTCGTTGTTTTCGATGCATAAATAGCTTGAGACAATTCTTAATTGTGTCTTCATTAACATTTAAAACATATACTTTTGGACATTATGTTTGAATAATTGTTACTATGACTATGTGTGAAATTCAAACCATCAGTCCTTTTAATTTTATAAAATGGTTGTGTCTTATATTACGAAACAATTTAACTATGGGCTTTTTATTAGTGGATTTACAATCTGGTTCTGATATTGGATTAGTTACTTATTTTTCAGTCCTCCGAGTGTACAGCCCGACACTAGTTCTCAAATGTTCACTTTTTTGTTGTTGCAGATCACTTTTTGAAGAAAGAAATTTGAAACTGGCGCTGGCTTGAAGCTCATCTGGAATACATGACTCACCTGGAATTCACAACTCACAAATCATGTCTAATATTGACAATTCCGTCATTTGTCAATTCAGCTGGAAATTTAGAAAATACTACTTCTCTACCATCAAAATCAACTGTATTCTTTACTATCAACTGTATTCTCTAACATCAACTGTATTTTTCTACCATCAACTGTATTCTCTAACATCAACTGTATTTTTCTACCATCAACTGTATTCTCTACCATCAACTGTATTCTCTACCATCACCTACATTTCCTGCCATCGACTAGATTGACTACTTCGTGGTCTAATATTCTTGACACGAAAACTGGAATGAAAATTGTGAACGATTATCCACTAATCAAAGTAGTATTAACTAATGAACTACTCAACAAATCAATTAAACACGCAACTAAATGACTAACAAAATAGCTAATTACGTAAGCTATATATTCAAACACACGTATATCTCACCTCATGAATTCTGTATTTGCAAAAGTTCTTCCTTCAACACAGGAAGTTTATCCCCCACACCTGCTCTGAATAATTCGTTAGTGAAAAAGAACTTTCTATCAATTCACTTTTGTGATTGATAAGGCATTTTATTCCGTGGAACAGAGTTCTCATATGTTATGTTAGATTACGATTATAATAATCAGCGTGTTCTACAGTTCTTGAAAACCTGGTTTGCCTTTTGAGTGAATAAAACTGGAAATTTTGTTGATTTTTTCTGACCCTCTCGAACCCGGCTCAATAATCCTCATGTAAGCCTCACAGGAGCATATATTACGTTAGGCCTAAACAAAAGCAGCAACAGCTTCTCCTGCAGGTTAAATTATGCATCTAATTTTAGTCTATTCGTGATTGATGTTTCAATCTCATTGTAAAATTACATTTTTGTTGATACAATCTTTACTGTTTGATCAATCACTGGAGCAGGTGACGTTGATGAGAGAATCTCCTCGACCCCCTATTAGTGGGGTCGCTGATATTTTGTTCGCTATGTCTCATCTACATTAATTTTTAGTTCAGAATAATACCGTAATTTTTTAGCTCCTGATTGTCTTCAACATAAAAGTGAACGCTGTAGGAGCTACGGGTAATCTGATGTCATTTTGATTATTATTTAATCCGGGTACACCATAGATTACATTTTTTAAATGTTAAAAAAAATTGATAATATTATCATCCATGAAGAATAATCTATCGAAAATAGCATTTTGTAGAATATTTTCCAGAGAAACGAAATATTTTATTTAGAAAACTGTGACATTTGCAACTAGTGTTCTGATACAAATGAGCAAAATGAAAATTTCAACAAACTCTACGGTATTTCAAACACACATTTAAGTATCTATTTCACATGACGAAAACATGCACAGTTCGTTTCAGATTCTTGATTCTTATGACTTATTCATGTAAATATTGCCTCTTCTCCTGATCGATTTCAAAAGAATAAGTTTGTTTTTCACACATGATATGTAAGAAAACATGCTTAAAAACACAATTCCCCTGCGAGAATTTTGTATATGTGTGTGATATTTTATTAATAGACAATTAAAATTTCTGCAAAAGTTTGGAACACAGCTAAATGTACCAACATATGTTTCGCAAGTGCCTGACTCATGTAACTGATGGAAAACATTAATAGGAAAAGCGTTAGTTTCCCCGCAAACTAAGAGTTCCAAGTCTCCACCTCTTTCCCATTCGCATTTGATAGTCCATTTAAGGTTAGATGTGTGACTGCTCAACTAAATCCCTTTATAAAACATAAAAATTAAAGTTTTTGGAGTATTGTTTGTATATGTGTGTCTTAATATAAAGAAAAATAGTGATTTTCCGTTATTTCTTATTTGATTTAAAAATTCAAGAATCTTCTCAGAAAGATTAAAATATTCATTCTCTAAAATATGAAGTTGAACTCCAATGTAGATGTCATGTATCAATATTTTTTTCATCTTCCGATGGCAGTAGCAGTCCTCGCGACGCTGTGAGTCCAAGTCAAAAAATTAATTCCACCATAAATTTAGTAACTCAAACATAAAGCAATAGAGATAACGTACGTCTGTCTTACATTGCACTTAGGAAAGCTGTTGCTGGCACTCATACACCTAAACGAAGTTTTATCATCTTCATGTGACCTCGTGCACCGAAGTACCAGATGTACCACTGTCCGTAGTGTACCTGAGTACCTGATTATCTCTGCCCCGGTGTACCACTCTGCAACATGTCTTACTGTACCAGGGGGCACCTCAGTACTGCGTGCACATCTGGTGCAGTGTTGTAGTATTCAGATACCGAATTCGAAAAAAACAGATACCGAATTTGATAAATTGAAGCCGGTGCTCGATCGTTGTTAAATTCTTAGTTACGACCTTCACGCCATCAGCACTGGAAGAGAAATTTAACATTTGTGACTACAGGTGTACCTGACATTTGAAAACAACCTTACGATAGCGAGAATGTCGTTTTTTTCTAGGATAGCTTTTAATTTAGCGCTGCATTCACGTGTTCCGGCAGTTAATATATTTGTCGACCTGTCTCATGAAGCGTAAAATTAGTTTTGTTCTTAAGTGTTAGTGTTACAGTTAACTTATCTGGCAGTTAGGCACTTAATTTAAATATTTTAACAAAGTAATTTATCACCATTTGTCCTGCTATTCCATGACTCGTAAATAAAAACATGTTTAACTTTTTCTTGTATTTGCAACATCTTTCTAGGGTGCATATCTAGACAGTATATACTTAAATACTTATACTTATCTTTAAATATTGTAATATACTTAAATATTGTAATATACGTGAATGTTGGAATTCTTCCCAAGGAGAACAATCGTGTGCATAATAAAAGTGTTGAATTAAAATATTTTTGTTAGCTCACGCAATTATTCATTCATTTACAGCAACTTTTGCAAATTTTGCTTCCATGGTGTAGTTTTCTTCCAATACCAAAATCATGTATTTCTTTCGTTTTATTTTTTTTAACTAGAGTACAATGTAAAAGTCATATTTTTTTCAGTATTGCCACACAAGTAACTGGCTGCTCTGGCAGCAGGCAAACAACACACTGCAACATATCATGACTAAGGATTTTGGTCCTGGCAACCATTAACGGTCTCTGTGGTTTGATTTCAGGCTCGTAGGGGTACTAAATGAGCCTTATGAAAAGCCGTGACCGGGTGTTTCACATTGAAGGTAGAATGTTTTTTCTGTTGTCCACTGAATGTGGTTTGGCAGAAATAAAATGTGAGAACGGGATTTGAACACAGGACTCATGCAAGGCAAGCAGGAGACGCACATCACTCTTCCACTGTAGCGTGTGTGAAAGTCACATCATTGTGCATGGTCTTTATAAAATGTCTGTGCACTCATACTTCTGTTAACAGACCATTTCATAGAATGGTGTTCGAGAGAAAAATAAGAACGATCCAAGTTTGTACAGTCACGTTCATTAATCACAGGTGTCAATATTGCTCATAATAGTCATCCTTTTTCACCTTCAGTATTCTATGTTGAAACAAGTATTAATAAACGCAATTACACCTCGATTTTATGAACATGAACGCATCAAAATGAACCAAAACTTCACACGTCATTTACCTCAAGTTCAAGACCAGCAATAAAGTTTATGCAATAAAATATAAACTCAAGTACCAAGAAACTGCATTATGCAGCACGATAACCAGCAGTTTTCTCCGTCTTAAACAAGAGAGTGCAGCTAGCCAATTCTGGTCATAAACTCTAAATATTTTTCAAATCAACCCCATGTAATGTTCTTTATGCTGGTGTAAATGCTCCAGAAGAATGAGTCTGTGTAACATTTTATGTTAGGGCTGAATATGTATGTTTATCGTACACTCTGAGTGTTGTGCCTGCTGCACACACTGACAATCTGTTGTACTTGCCAGTTGATCTACCTTTAAATAAAAAATAAAATCACCACGAAAAAATTATGCTCACACATAAAAAGTAAAAAAAATTAACTGAAGTATTAACCCCGGAGTACTGAACTAAGGTACATTTCACTAGCCTCGGGCAAACTATAACCATGTTCTATGCTCCAGGGTTAAGCCTCTCGTGTAGTCACAGATGCACAAGCATCACCTGTAATAATACGATTCTTTTTACACCTGTGAATTTTTACGGAATTACGCTAATTTATTGAACTCCAGCTGTTAATAATACGAGGGCTACCATCGACAATCCTGCAGTGGAGTAATGAACAGTCTGGAAATTCTAGGATATACTCTTACTTATTGAATAAAGGCACAAGCTAAAGTCAACTACGTGTAACTTAAATATTTTTTCATAACAATAATCAACAAATAAACGGAGTCAGCGAAATACCTGGTATAGACACTCAAAAAAAAATGCAGAACACGTCTGACTGGGGCTGGGATTTTAGTTCTGTAAATGCACAGCTGCCTAAACTAGAAGTGAGAAAATTTCCAATACAAAATTTTATATATAAGCTTACAATTGCTAAGTACAACACAGCGATTATCTATGTAAAGAATTAGTAGACCCACACGTAAAAATTTACTGTTTTTTACAGAATTTTGTCGCTTAATTTGTTAGTGGATACGGGCTTTGCAAAGTAGTTTCCACATTAAAGGATGTGCCTTTAGTATCTACAATACAATGCTTACAATACATGTACACCCTACCGAATTTGTTCCTATCTAAATCCTTAAGAGGGTGACACAAAGAAAGATCAAGCGCAAACAACTGTGTACATAATTACCATACAGGGTGTTCATAAAAAATGTATCCACTGACCGATGTATGTATATATGATACTGGAACCATATAACAGTTTAATTTTGATTTATTTCTTCAACTTTTATACCTTTAAATGCATATAACATTAAAATTAAACTGATGTATGGTTCCAGTATCATATATACATATGTCAGTCAGTGGATACATTTTTTGTGGACACCCTGTATAGTGGAAGAATAATACACAGTTTGTTGCTTGCTCTCTTGGTTTCTAACATTTACATTCTAGTTCAAGCAAGCACATATACAACGTATACTAATTAAGTAAAGATATTTAAGACGTTTACTAATTAAGTACACATATTTACAACGTACACTAATTAAGTGCGCACATTTACAACGTGTGTTGGATATTCACACACGTCTCCCTCAGTCGCACTTCTTCTAGTGCCGCAGCTTACGAAAAAACATGTAAAAATTGAATTTTTTCTTTTCAAGTGTGATTTTATCGGACTCTTTCTGTTCTTTGAATTTGTTTATAGTGAAACACAAAGTTCAACATTGATCCTCACTGCCATAAAAATTCCAATATGTAACTCAAGAATAAACGGTCACAGCTGAAGTATATGTAGAGTCTTTTTTGTCGTCCTACAGAAAGGGTGCGTTAATATTTTGTTACTAAAAAGTGTTTTGTTATTCCTCTCTTATCCCCCCATCGTGCCTTGGGTCAACCTCTCGTGCCTTTGATTTCTTTCTTGCATGTCTACTTGAAAAATTTTTATTTCAGAGCCTACCGATAATTATAATTTAAAATCCATTATTAAATAGAAATTTTGTTGTTGCCCAAAATCCACCAAGTCCATCAAAAGCCAATCATTCAGGGCTAACAAGAGCATACTCGTAGTTGTTATCTTTCAGTTAATTACAACCCTGTCGTAACTGCTGTGACGCTTACGTCAGTTTTGCGTCAGAGGTAGTAAACTCATAACCTTGAACATCAGTTATAAATGTCATGAACATATCTCAATTTCCGTCAGTCTCGCTGTGCACCAGTAACCCTGCACAGCCAGCTCAGCACGCAGTTATACTGTACAACACAGCACGCAGTTATACTGTACAACACAGCACGCAGTTATACTGTACAACACAACACACAGTTATACTGTACAACCCAACACATAGTTCTACTGTACAACACAACACACAGTTATACTGTACAACACAACACACAGTTATACTGTACAACACAACACACAGTTATACTGTACAATACAGACAGTCAGTCTTTTTGCTGATATACAATTTATTATTCTTCTTATTTCTTGAGTAACTTCTCACAGAGAAGCAATTGACAATTTGGTGTTACAAATTTAAGAAAAATTTTTATTTAGAATTTCCAACTTATTCGTCGACTACGTACATGTTAACTTGTTTTGAATTTTAAATGTTCTATTTTTTCGGCAATTTTTTTTACGGTACTTGAGAAAACCTTTTCTTCTTTTTATTGATACTTTTTGCGAAAACTTTGGCAAGTTGAACTTGTGCGTAAGAATTAAAACTTATAAATTCTGGCATTTGTTACCACCTTTACCTCATTTATTTGCTCCTAAATAAATATTGTGTTTATACGACGCATTTAAAATACTTTATCCATTGCAGGTTTACTGGACGTAGAAGTAAAGATCACTGGACAACATGAAGGACTTCACGAATATTTTGGTGAGAATCTTAAAAGTCTTCTCACGTTGTCCATAGTTTCCAGTTGAAATATTTCTACTTTCACACAAGTACTTGACAGAAATTGGGTAGACTACACATTTATTTTACGTTCATGTGTTTTGTGAACGAAGAGACATTTTTTATTCCTTCAACTTACTTCTTCGTATAGTAGTTTGAAATTTTTCATAATTTGATTTTTGTATTATTTAATGTTTGGGCATGGGCAATTTCAATTATTTTATTATTTTACAAAGTTGTCATTTATTGAACAAAAGTTGAGTTTCACTAATTTTTTTATGTGTCGATTTATATTAATGTCATCAACCAATAATTCCTAGGAATGCCATTAAAATTATTGACATTGATCAAGAATTCCTGGGAATTTCATTAATTGGTACGAATTTCCTCTGAAACTATGAGAATTATATATTAGTAAAATTTATTTATGCCTGTTTTGTTTGGGAATTTTTAGATTGGAAAATTCAAAATGAAATCTAAATTTTCCTCAGCTGTTTGGGACCCTGCTGGACAGTCGAGCAGTTTAGCTTAGTATAACGAAGTAACTCACTAAAACTGAAGAAATATTTGAGTCTATTTCATTATCACCTTGATCCTAATGCCAATTTTATATACGCGTTTATTACGCCTACTACTGTTTTTGAAAGTAATAAATTTATCTTTCTAAATTTCAGTAGCTACCATATATGTTTTTCTACTCTAAAAAGGGCATCTAAAAAGCCGGTTCATATATCAAGTGATTTCATAATGTTATATTTTTACATAGTTCGACATTTCAGCAAGAAATTAATACTAATTTGATGTGAATGCGAAGAAATAATGTAAAATTGGCGAATAATTGGCAAAAAATTGGGAGCCACATTCAGAATACATGGTAGGTGCCAATTGTAAAGTTAGGATAAATTATGCGATCAAATTTACGCCAGCGAAGTTCTTTCCCATTGTTTAGAATCATAAGACAAATTATGTACCATGTTTCACGAGGTCCTGGGACACTGAATAAAAATGAAAACATATCTATTACATGCATACCTTTTACAGTCTAATTCAGCAATAAAATTAATTTAAATCAATAATTTTCTTGAATATTGCAAAACTTGTAATCTATTGAGTGTGAATATGATGAAAACTCCATGAAATACTGCAGTGTAGGCAAATAGTTAGCAAAAAGGGAAAGCGTCACACCAGATTCATGTACGTGTAAATTTCGGAATTAAGATTCAATACTTGTTTAAAATACCACCAGTTAGAGAATTTTTCCTTGTCTGTGATCGGAGCCTGAGTTTTATGTATACTAAGTTTTACGAGATTCTGAGACTGTAACCCAAAAAAGCGAAGCATATCATAAAGTTAAACTTTGTACATACTTGCAGAGAAATCGATCGAATTTCAAACAATTATCAATCAATGAGACATAAGAAAACATCGAACTTATATATGATGTTTAGGGTAAAATGAAATGTAGAGTAAGTCTTGAGAAACAAGTAATTGATGACGTTTTGCTTGCCATAATTCTGGTGCAGGTACAATAAACGCAACCCAAGTAAAACATTTTAATTCCCTGTAAATGTACAATAGCTAAATGAGTAAGTCTAGGCTGGAAACTATAATTTAATTAAGTAACTAAAAAGTTTTACGGATTGGATAAGTAATAAGTACATTTTTTTACAGGTTGCAGTTCTCATCGTGACGTAAGTACATTTCTTACTTCCAGAAAACACGAAAGAAAACTGATTTTGAGAGGAGAACGTGCATGTTCGGTTTGTACAATCGACCACAAAATATTTTGAGCAAAATTGTTTTTATATATTTTGATACCTACAACCATGTTTGAATCATGTGATTAACAACATGGCTAATCTATTTAAGCCACATGGCTTAAGCCACAGGGCTAATTTCGAGGTTTAAGCTGCAAAGTGACTACTTTGTATTTTGTCTATAACACCTTCTACCAAAAAACAGAGGGAAGGAAAGCAAAAGTTTCTTGAATAATAGCAAAAGAATTTATCCAATAAGATATGCCTATACCCTTATTTAACTTTTTTATCTATGAGAAATACTTAGAAGGTAAAAACCACCTGCATAATTCAGTTTCACTTCACGATAGTAATTTATAGAATTATTTTTCAATTGGTTGCTCCTAAGACACACTGAATACATCGTGCTTGCAAAGTTTCCAGAGCAGATAGAATTATTGTGTAGTTCTGTCTTTCATCGTTATTACAAGTATTATCACTATTGTCGTTACTATTAGATGAAACTGAATGTGAAATGCAGTTGGCAAGGTACGTATAAAAAAGTCTGTTTAACTAAAGGTTTTCTGTTATCAATTTCTTTTTCAAACATAGCGCAAAAAATTATAAATGACTTATGGATATATTTGTTAGCGATTTTGAAAATTACGACCGAAACTCACGACTCATTCTCCCCAAACTTTCAGGTCGATTCCTTATCCTGGGCATGCGAAGGTGATCGAGTGTCCTGCTGACGACACTGTATGTTACGACTGCAGCGCAAAAGGCGTCTGCTCAGAGGGTGGTGTTGCCGAGAAAGCAGACGATTGTCCTGCAGGAGAGGTAAGGCCTCTAACACCACAAAGTTATAGAAGTGCTGCAGCATAGGCAAGGAAATGAATCCTAGAAAACTCACGTGTGTTTATGCTGGTTTATGTGGAGACTTGAATTGATTCATGTATTCTTTTCTTAAGTGACATTGTTCTCTAAACTTACATGAAGGAATTGAGTTTGAGAAGCAAACTTGATTGTGTGTTTGATGTGCCGTACTGGAATAACTTTTTGAAAAATGTCGTCTTGACATCTTGAAAAATCAACGCTTGATATGAGGACTAAGCAGAGGTGTAGGCAACTGGTATAGGCCAGAGGACTATTTAAAGGTAAAGGCGTGGGGAAAATATAGAGGTATAGGCAACAGGTATAAGTATGGGGAAAATATAGAGGTATAGGTAAAAGGTATAGGTGTGAAGACTATTTAGAGGTATAGACAACAGGTGTAGGCCAGAGGACTATTCAAAAATATAGGTAACAGGTTTAGGCTTGGAGAAAATATAGAGATATAAGCAACAAGTATAGGGCATGGGGAAAATATAGAGGTACAGGCAACAGGTATAGGCATGGGGAAAATATAGAGGTATAGGCAAAGGTATAGGTACAATAAAAATACAGAGGTATAGGCAACAGGTATAGGTATGAAGACTATTCAGAGGTATAGACAACAGGTATAGGCCAGAGGACTATTCAAGCTATAGGCAACAGGTATAGGCATGGGGACTGTACAGAGAAAGATTTCACGCTGGAAACAAGGTGACAAAGCCTGTTATTATAAAACCACTTGGTTGTCATAAAATTCATACTGAGAGACTTTCTTTGAAGCGTTTGATCAAGAAAAATCGTACTTGATTGACGCAGCAGTTAACCAGTAAGTTTTGTCTGGATCTCAAAGGGATTTTTCTACAATACTTATCAATGTGTCGTGAGTTGAAAACATTACTTGCACTCAGCTGCACCTCTATCGGATTTGGAGTTTTATTGCAGCTGTAACTGTATTGTATGTGTACCTGTATTGTAGTTGGAGCAGTTTGCCAAGTAATGTAGTAACATGACAGTTGAGGCCTGGAAACGTGTTTTGTGGTCCGAGGAATCGAGGTTTGCTTCTCTTCAGAGTGATGTGTGCATCAGAGCGTCCAGAGAACCTCACGATGCAATGGAAACATCAGGCATCGTCCCTCTGTGAACGCACATGAAACCAGTGTGGTGATCTGGGGCTTATGATCTGATGGCAGTGCGATTATCTCTAATTTTTTTTGCTGGACATAGATCTGCAATTCTCTGCAGCAACAAGATGACGTCTCGTGACTATTTTTTAAGACCTTAGTTGACCAAGTTTACCCTCAATGGATTTTTATGGTCCTGATGACGATGGAACGTTCCGGGACGACATTGTTCGCATGCCCGAGGGTAGTATCGTACAAAAGTGGTTTTCCAAGAATGAGGGATCATTTCAGCACACCGAGTGGCCATTACAGTCTCCAGATTTGAGCCTCATTTAAAATTGATGGAATAAGTTTGAAAAGGACATGAATGCCCCGTCCCCTATTCCAACAGCATTGAACGATTTGAGTGTACCATTGAGGTATTTAAGGTAAAATTACAATTACAGTAAATACAAAAGCTTGTAGAACCAATACCAGTTTAGATAAAAAAATTAAATCATTCAAAAAGAGCGTTCATGGCTTGTAATTAAATAATTACACTGAATGATTTTTTTTGGCCCCGCCGTGTATGTTAAATTATGATATTTGACAAGTTTTGTACAAAAATTTCTCTGAAAAAGAACACGTCATGGTCTGGAGCTTAAGCTGTTGGGTGGCTCATTGGAAGAACCACTGATTCATAAAAATTGAGAAGGATTTATTAGAGATACTTTAAAAAATTCACTGCAAAAAATGATAACCTAATCGCTAATCTGTTAATGTGCAGGCATGCACAGCTTTCGGAGGATTAGCGACATGCAAGCCGGTGGCGGAGGTGCCAGGATGTGACTGTGGTGGCAGCCTACTCGGCTGTGACGCGTACAATCCTGATAAGCCCATCTTCTGCGTACCCGGGGGCAATATATTACCGAGACCTGACTGTTGGACGGAGGCTTCTTCTATGACATGTTCAGAGGGACAGTGTGTGGAAAACTCTTGTGCAGGGAAGACAGATCCTGCTCTGTACCCTGTGGCCCCCGAGTGTACGACTGGAATCCTTTGCTACAATGGAGAAGAACAGTACACCACAAAGCCTTGCTCAGCTGGACAATACTTCAATACTGCAACAGCTGCGTGTGAAGCCTTCCCTCCCAACCCTTGTACTGGCTGTACCAAGCGAAGGTGTCCAATTATTTCAGACTGCAATAAATACGCAGTCTGTTCTGATGGTGAGGTGCAAGACGGTGATGAATCTTGTGCTGACGGACAAGTCTTCAACGCGAACGATGAAACTTGCATAAAAGAACCTGCAGACCTCACAGAGATTGGAGTTTGTGCAATCTACAAAGACTGTGAGTTCGAGTCGACAGCTATTGAAGACCCTAGTACGTCTTTTCCTGATTCTACTTCGCCATCTGATTCTGTTGTATCAACTTCTGCTACCACTACTTCTACCAATACCACCACCCCTACTAAAACCACCACCCCATCTACCACCACTACTACCACCACCTCCATAAAGCCCGCCCAGTGCACAGCAGCTAATGCCAACCAGCGTTACCCCCACGAGACTGACTGCAAGAAGTGAGTTGTAACTTTAATCTAAGTCAACTGTGTCAATTTATTTTTTATATGTGTACAAAATGGCGCATTAGCACCACTTCCTCTTAAGAAATTATTCACAAAAAATTGTGAGAGAGTAAGAGATCGAAATAACTGTAAACGATCAAGAAAATTCTAAAGTTTAATTCATATACAGTATAGGTATGGAATATAACATCCTTCAGATGTGGCCTGTTATTATTATTAAAATAAAAATTTACTCTTTTAATGACCCGACCCTCATTAAAAAAGTGCTTTTTTGTTTGAAGAAAAACGGGCGTCATTCAAAAAAATATTCTATGTACAAAATATTTACTAAAATTATCCTATGGAAAACATATAATGAGATATAAGTATTTGAGTGTAAGTTTTTCCTTTGTATGAGAATTGTTATTAATCCCACAACACGCACCTACTGTATGGACTATACTCTATGGGCTGGACTCTACGAATTGTACTTTTCGAACTGTACTGTAATTACTTTATAATTAATTTATATTGCAAAATGATATGTATAAAATTAATTCTATGTATTCAGGTACTACACGTGCCGCCGCATCGATGGAACAACGTACGTGTACATCGCGTCCATGTGCCCTGGACTGTACGTGTACAACCCAACCAGCACCTACTGTGACTTGGCCTCCAACGTACCTGGCTGCGAAGAGACGAATTGGTGAGTGGCTTCAGAAAATATGATATCCATTTTGACTTCTTTTCTTATTATGAAAACTCAGAGATACACTCGTATTGCTTCCTTGCCGCGTCTTATACATCCATGGAGGGGCAAAATTATCAAGCATATTTTGGTATCAGGAAATAAAGTAAAAAAACGCTGTGTAAAGAAAGAGTGTAAACAAAACAAATGACATCATTTGTACATTTTGAAAACGAAAACACACTTTTTGTGATCACTCTACGTTTCTTTTTATCAAACTAACAAATACGTGCGACCATTTTGCTGTTGATCAGTTATGTTAAAACTTCGTTGATCAGTTGTGTTAAAATTGCTCGTTGCTTTCGATGCATAGACCGTTTGTGACAATTATCAATTGTGTCCTCATTAAAAGTTAAACACATACCTCCGGGTACTATGTTTGAATGATTGTTGTTATGATTATGTGTGAAATTCAAATCATCAGTCCTTTTAATTTTATAAAATGGTTGTGTCTTATATAACGAAAACAATTTAACTATGAGTTTTTTGTAGTGGATTTACAAACTGGTTCTGATATTGGATTAGTTATTAATTTTCAGTTCTCCAAGTCTACAGCCCGACACTAGTTCTCAAATGTTCATTTCTTTTGTTGTTGCAGATCACTTTTTTGAAGAAAGAAATTTGAAACTGGCACTCCCTTGAAGCTCACCTGGAATACACGACTCACCTGGAATTCATAACCCACTTGGAATTCACGACTCACCTAAAATTCACGACTCACCTGGAGTTCCCGACTCACCTGGAATTTGCGACTCACCTGGAATTCACGACTCACCTGGAGTTCCCGACTCACCTGGAATTCGCGACTCACCTGGAATTCACGACTCACCTGAAGTTCCCGACTCACCTGGGATTCGCGACTCACCTGGAAATCACAACTCATGTGGAATTCACGACTCACAACCATGTCTAATATTGGCAATTCCCTCACTTGTCAGTTCAGCTGGAAATTTACAAAATCTTATTTTTTTACCATCAACTGTTCCCTACTGCCAACTGTATTTCTTGTCATCAACTTGATTGACTATGTCGTGGTCTAATATTGTTAACACGAAAACTGAAATCAAAATTATGAACGATTACCTGCTAATCAAGCCATTATCATCTCATCAACTACTCAACTAATCAATCAACTATGCAACTATTTTACTAACATATCAACCAATCAACTAAGCTAGTAAATCAAACACACGTGTTTCTCACTTCAGGAATTTTGTATTGGCATGAGTTATTGCTTCAGCACAGACAAATGATCACCACAACTACTCTTAATAATTCTTTACTGTATAGGAATGTTGCAGCAATTCACTTCTATGATTGATAAGATATTTTTTTTCTTGGATCAGATTTCTTATTTGTTATGTTAGCTTAAGGTTATAATATTCAGACTGTTTTACAGTTGTCATGATATGGGGCTTCGTCTTTTGATACAGTTTGTCTGTTCAGTGAATAAAACTGCAGATAATATTGATTTTTCTTACCATCTTGAATACGACTCAATAATCCTAGTATTGGGTTCGCCTATGCCATGCGTAGGCCTCACAGAAGCGTATATTACGTTAGGCCTACAAATAAGCAGCAACAGCTTCTCCTGTGGGGCAAATGATGAATCTAATTTCGATTGATGCTTAATTAATGATTTCATATCATTATAAATTTCATTTTTTGCCGATACTTACGTAACTGTGTGATCAATAATTAAAGCTGGCGATGTTGATGAGAGAATCTGCCCGATCTCTGCATCCTCACAATGTAAAAATCAAATATTTTGTTCGCTATGTCTCATTAACATTAATTTTTGTTCAGAATAGTACCGTAATTTTAAAGATCCTGAGTTTCTTACCTATAAAAGTGAACGTTGTGCGTGTTTTGGGTGATGGAATGTCATTTTGATTTTTTTTTCGAGTACGCCATAAATTACACTTCCTAAATGTTAAAAAAGTCAATAATATTATCATCCATCCCGAATTTTATATTCAAGTATCAGGGTGTTTAACATTTTTCACAAAAAATAAACATTTTATTTAGAAAACTGCACCAGATTTGTAACAAGTTTTCTGATAGATATGGTGAAAAAATGTAAAAAACTCTACGGAATGTGAAACACACATTTAAGTATCTAATTCACATGACATAAACATGCAAATTTCAATTCAGATGTGTAACTTGTTTCTTATAGCTTATTCATGTAAATATTGCTTCTTTTCCTGACCATTTTCAAATGAATAAGTTTTTTCACGCGTAATATGTAATAAACATGCTTACAAACAAGATTCCCCTGCAAGAATTTTGTATGCGAGTATGTGTATGAAATTGTATTAATATACAATTTAAATTTCTGCAAAACTTCGGAACTCAGTTAATTGTACCGATTTATGTTTTGTGGGTTACTGCCTCACGGAACTGGTGAAAACGTTAGTAGGAAAGACGTTAGTAGGAAAGACGTGAGTTTCCCCAAAACTAGTAGTTCCAAGTCTCCACCTCTTTCCTATGCGCATTTAATAGTCCATTTGAGGTTAGATCTTTGCTTGTTTGAACAAGGCTACCTGTGCTAAAAAATGAAATTTTCGGTATATTGTTTGATTTTTTCGTTGATAGTTAAAAAAGTAAATATTTATAGTTGATTACAATTTGATTTGAAGGTTGAAGCTTTTCTTAGACAGATGGAAATATTCTCTCTCAAAAATATGAAGTTCAAATTAAATGTAGATGCATGCACCAAAGAAAAAATTTTATCTTCAGATGGCAGTGGTGATCCTGGCGACGCTGTGAGTACAAGTCAGAAAATTAATTTCATCATAACATTAGTAACTCAATATAAGGCTCTAGAGATAACAGATGTCTGTCTTACATTGCAGTTATAGAAGTTGTTGCTGGCACTCATTCAAATATAAAAAAGTTGTGTCATCTTCATGTGACCTCGTGCACTGAAGTACCAGATGTACCACTGCCCGTAGTGTACCTGAGTACCTGATTATCTCTACCCAGGTGTATCACTTTACTACTATGTATTACTGTAACAGGAAACACCTCTGTACCAAGTGTACGGGGGTGTTCAGTACCGGTAAAACAACTAGATACCGTGATTGATAATTCCAGTTCGATGCTCGGTCTGTCAGCGATTCCAGGTCGTTACTCGGTCCATGTTAAATCTGTTGCAGGGATCTGCAGTTACAACCTCCATGCCCACTGTACTGAAAGAGAAATTTAGTGTTTATTACTACATTTGTCTCTGGCATTTCAAACCGATTTTAGAGGAGGGTGAATGTCTCAGTTAGATCGTGGAATAATTTTTGTGTCCTTGTCGCGAATTTTGCACGCCACAAAGGTTCACGACACTTCATGGGTAAAAGTCAAGGTTATTTAATCTTATTTATTTACTTTAAATCAAGAAGCAATTTAATATTTCTACATTTAAGTAATTTAATTATCTAATTTTGACGACTTGACCGTCAACAAAAAAAAATGGTTAGGGTTTTAAGCCGTCCCTCCAATAAACCTGGCGTCTCTTCAAGCAATTAAGGTGACGTTTAATTGAGGTCATAGAGAGCCAGAACATAAATACACAACTCAGCACCCCCACGCTCGAATCCGTCGGTCCCTGGGGTCTAGAGCCGGAATGTCAGCTCTCACCATCCGAACCGCGCTCAATCTTAATCTTAGGTAGCGTTCTCAGAACACCAGTGGCAAAGGGCACCGATGATCCGTGCTCCAAGACTGCAGACGCACGATCTTGGGCTCCCACTTCTTCCTACCGCTAAATAATAGATTCTTATGAAATTTTACAGAATGCCGGGTAAATGTTGATATTAATACCAAATGTAGTTCAGGGACCTAACTGTAGGCAAGCAACCAACCATTGACAGCGAGGACTCATGCACTGGAAAGAGTTCGCCTGTTGCTGTCCCAAAGCTGGTAGCAACCCCGAATGAATTTGTACTGTTGAAAATTAACGAATCAATTACTCTGTAATGATGGACTTAGCAAGAAGAATTGCAGTATGGTGATATTTCAGTTAACTTTCGAATGCTTGATATAAACCTAAAAGATACGTGCTCTTTCAGTGTTTCCATCGGAAACTGCTAGGCGTGTTAGAATTTAAAGATAGTTGAAAATAGTTAATGAAGCGTACTCCACATAGATAGTAAAGAATAGTAGTAGTTTTAAGTTTAGGAAGGAAGAGGAAATTTTAATTTACAAAGTAGAATTCAGAGTTGAGAGTCTTTTCAGACCCTCATGATTAGACGAATTCACTCTTATTTAAGTAATTTTAATTTAAAGTTAGACAACAGTCTAATTTTAAGATATTTATTTAGAGTTCTGGTTAAACCAGTTATTTAAACATGGAGTACGCGTCAGACAATTGGTGCTAGATTGCACAACAAAACAAAATGAAAGAAATTCTATTCAAAAAAACACAAAATATAGGCAGGGGAAAGCAAGGAAGAAGTAGAACGTCACGTCTATCGACGATGGAGCAGGAACAACTTCTACCACAGCACGCAGCCCGACGACTCCGCTTCACACTGCAGCGAAACTTGTAGTCTGAACAAGTGCAATACAGACAATTGGGCGGTTTGGGACCGGATGGAACTTCAGAACGCGACGGCGCTGAGACCCTTTAAAAATAAATGATCCCAATACTAATGTCTCTTCAATCGTCCTCCCCTTTCCATCCGACTCTCACTATATAGGTTCTTTTTCTACTTATCCCTAGTTCTCTGTATGAATACAGTAGTTCGGAAACTGCATTAATCCTATCGAAATTGAAAATTTCGATATCCTAATTTCTAATTCGGCATTGGTTCCACGTGTTCCAGCAGTTAAGATATTGGTCGGCCTGTTTCAGCATGCGTAAATTCAGTGTTGTTCTTAAGCATTAGTGCTTCAGTTAACTGGTCGAGAAATTGGGCATTTAATTTAATTACCCTAAGAGGACAATTTGTTACCATTTTACACCTGCTTTTTCGTTATTCATTGAAAAGAGCACGTTTCAATTTTGTTTGTTTGTAACATTCTTCTCACGGCAATAATTAATACAATAGATATTTCAAATGGTGAATATTTGGAATCTTCACAAGGAGAACTGTCATGTCATGCTGTAAGAAATCAATATGGAATTAAATTAGTTTTGTTAGTTCAACCAATTAGTCACACGATCACCGTAACTTTTGCAAATTTTCTTTAAATGATACGGTTACCTTCTAATTCTAAAATAAAACATTTCTCACGGTTCTTGCTTTTTTTCACAAATTACTTAAAAGGCAAAAATTACTTGCATTTCAATACTGCCACAGAAGCAAGTGACTGCACGCGGAAGCAAACAGCTAACAGACTCTAACATCTTAAGACTAGTGATGCTGCTTCTTCTGGCAACTATTAACGGCCTCTGTGGTACGACTTGTAGTTCATAGGGGCGCTAGATGACTCTGATAAAAAACTGTAACTGGGTGTCTTGCTTCACTGGCTGGAAGTATTTTCTCCTGGCGTCCACTGAACGCTGTTTGGAAGAAATTAAAAGCAACGATGGATTTGAACACAAGACTCTTGCATAGTAAGCGGGTGACACACACCACTCAACCACTGGTGTGTGGCACGTATGAACCTCACACATCATAATGCAGGGTCTTGCTAAAGTCTCTGTGCACTCATACTTCTGTTGACAGACCATTCCACGCAGCGGTGTTTAAAAACAAAATAAGAACGACCTATACCTGTATTTACTTTAAGGAGGAACGTTTCTAGTATTTTTTAAAATAGAAATACATATTCACCCCTGTATTCTATGTTGAAACACGCCTGGTCATCATAATAACCATTCATATTTACCTTCTGTGTTCTACGTTGAAACAAGGATGTTAATCCTATTCATCATCCATGTTTAAATTATGTGTTGCATGTTGAAACAGATATTAATAAACACAAAGACACTTGATTTGCTAAACCTGCATGCATCGAAATGAGCCACATAAGTTTAAAACGACTGAGGCAATTTATAGGACATTTACCTCAAATTCAAGGCCAGCAATAAAGTTTGAGCAATAAAAAATTAAACACGAGTACTGAGAAGACAGAGCTGCATTGTGCTGCATGGAAACCAGCACTTTTTGCTCCGATAAGATATGAGTGCAGCTAGCTAATTCTCCTCTTAAGCTCTTCATACCTTGCAAATCAATTACGACTTACATTCTTCAGCCACGTGTAAATGTGTTAGAAGTACGAGTCCGTGAAACATTCTGAGTTGGTGCATAATATGGACGCTTATAGTACACACTGAGTGTAGTACCCGTTGTACACACTGACAATGTATTCTACTTGACATTTATTCTACCCTCAAATAAATACAATAAAATTACACTAGAACAGAAACACTCAAATTTATGCTAGAGCCTCGTAAATAATGAGAGGAACTAAAGGACATTTAAGGCGTCATTTGGACAGAAACAGTTAATAGTGCATGGGCTCGCTCTTAATAATGAGCTTCTTTTTAAACTTTCGGGTCTTCACTGAGTTTTGTCAATTCATTGAACTCCAGGGACTGCTCTTATGATGGCCACCACCACTAATCTCAGTGTTGGAAAATTAATGACTTGGAAATCGTGAAATATGCTTATTTCAGAGGAGTACCAACTAAACTCAATCACATGTACAGTAATCTAAACATTTGCTCTTAACAATAATTACTAGCTTAACGAAATCTGCGAGACAACTAATGCTATTACATAATATTCTATTATGCAGCATTCTTAAGTCACTTACATATTGAGGGCTAGAATGTTAATACAATAAACAATGAAAACCGGGCGATTAACAGAAGGAATGAAGAAAGAGTATTTGTGGGGCAAAAAGAAGGATTCATTTACTAATAGGGAGATTGAATTCATTAGGTTAGGTTAGGGTGCGTATAGGATGAAAGACAAGGACTTAGGATGAACAACGATTAAAGGGTAGAATAGGGATAGGTTAGGGTTAGGGATAGAAGTTGGCATGTCACGGGCAGTTGAAAGATAAGACAGGGAGGATTTGCATGGTCAAAAAGACTTGCACTTCATTGCTGATGCTGTAGCTGGGGTCTAAAAAAGCTGGACTCCAGTTGTTCATTTTTCATTTTTTTTTGTCCAGGAACCGTTTAATGGCACTTAAACTTCACGTGTATGAGAATAATTAATTAATCATTTAATCTTATTCGGAATTACTTTACGTTCAATTCAAGAGTTACTATTAAAGAAAACAAAAAAATATCCTAATCGTAAATTTAGTGTCAGATGGTTTACACAAAAACTATCTGTTGATAGTGAAAACAAATTAGAGTAACACATTGACACAGTTTTCACTCTATGCCTTTTTAATTGAATAATTATTTCCTTCGACAATTTTACTTTAATAGCTAACCAAATTATAATTTCCATGCAACTACATTCTGCTTGGCAAACTAGCTACAAGCTGATTGAGACAGAGTGATAATTTAAATGACATACAGGTGTAAACTACTAATGTACACAGTACTCTATCACTACGACTCGCATTCAAATTATAACACCTTCAATGCTTTTTATCAGGTCTGAAAATAGATAAAAACGTGCAGTTTGTTTTAAATTGCGCAAGCACTCGTTGTGAATAATGACAGAGATGGTACCACTGCATGTCTTCGTCTGCTTCTATTTCTGAGAAAAAACATCGGAGGTGTTATAACTTGAATGCATCTCTTACCATAGTTCCAGTTCTACTACGCTGAAGAAATCCTTCTAAAGTTAGTTGTTCTGTTTTTTTAATATTCTCAGTGCAAGATCCCGGGGTTTCAACTGACCGTCCGTGTACGGCCGAGCGCCGTGCCACGTTGTACTCCCAATGAGGCGGCGACGTGACGCGCTCGCCCGTTTTCAGTTTGTGTGCCCGAGACTGGATTGCAGTCCGGAGCATGGAGACTGGCCCAGATGGCTACGAATATTTTGGTTAGGGTGAGGGGGCTGGTGAATGTAATTTTTACCTATTTAGTCTTAAATGTAGTTTACTTATGTACTCTGGAAAGAAAGTGAAATTGTTATATTGCTGTAGGTCGGGAAGGAGTCCAGAGGACCAAATTTTGCGCGTATGCTTGTGCAAAAGAGCTTTGGTATGTGGGATGTTTAATTGTACCTCCTTGTCTGTTATTGGCAAGTGTTATAAACTCGAATATGGAAAAGTGGAGACACAAAACTGTACCCGGTCTTGAATATGGAAAGTGAATATCGTGGATGAGAATGTCTTCTGTACCATATCTGCTGTTGGGAATAATTTAAATTAGCCGGTGTTTGTGTCTTGCATTTGCTGTCTTAAGTGTCATCAATTTTAGGACATTTTCTGTGTGATGTGTTACGTATTTTAGTGCATATTTTCTTGCCGTTATTTGAATGAAATCGTCGGTAAACCATATCTCGTCCGTGTTGTGTAGTGGTGAAGGTATGTCGTAGGTATAGAAGCTGTAGTGTCGGTGGCAGGCATTCCTCTTGAGCCACACGTGCGTGTAGTGTCAATGGGAGCCCTATGTGTGCATCTGTTATTTTTGGTGCTATTCTGTCCGTCAGGAAATCATTGACGGTACGGATGGAAAAACTGTAACTTGATTCATGTGAGTTTACAATCGAAATCAAAGTGCAACACCGTATTAGAGGCTTACGACTCATCCCTGGGTACCAGAGCTGGGCGCTGATAATCGATAACTGATAAAATGGTGTGGTCGTAGGTCAGAGGGACAGTCTGGGATGATTAATTTAGGATTTTTCAGGCGTTCTAATAACTTCTTATCATCCTCTTCTTGAGGAGCAACAGGACTATGCCGAGAAGCGTTGCGGTGGAACGCTTGTTCTCTCTCGGCAAGGAAATCATCAGAGAGATGATGCCTGATCGTATCGGTTGCTTGGCCATGGAGATGATGTCTGGTTTTTTCCCCCCAAAGTTTCATTTTGAAGAATGAAATTGATAATGGAAACGATTTGTTTGTCGGGATTTTCTTGCTCAAAGCGTAGAAGTAAACCTTTATAATATTTTTTACATATTATTTCAATCATGCAAATTAAACAAAACCTTGCGAATGTGAGGATATTCATCTGTTCTATAAAAGAATGTAATGGAGGGCACTACACAATAGTAGGGGAGGTGCTCTCATCAAAGTCCCCAGCTTCAGTTATTGACCACACAGTAATGAGAGGATCAACGCAAGTGAAGTTTTGTAATGAGATTCAAACACCAATGAAGAAAATATTAAAATTAGACGCACAATTTAAGCGACAGTAGAACCTGTTACTGCTTTTGTTTAGACCTAACGTAGTATACGCATCTGCGAGGCCTACGTATGACCTAGACGAGCCCAATACGAGGATTATTGAGTAGTGCTCGAGAAGGTCAGAAAAAGTCAATAGTATTTTCAGTTTTATTCACTCAAAATCAAACCAAGTTCCCAAAATCTTTAGGACACGCTGAATATTGTAGCCTTAAGCTAACTTAACAAATAAGAACTATGTTGCAAGAAAAAACTCTCTAATCATAGAAGTGAATTAGTACAATGTTCTTATTCAGTAACGAATTTTTCAGAAAAGTTGTGATGAGCACACTGCCGGCGCTAAAGCAAATATTTTTGCAAATACAAAATTCCTGAGGGTAAACACAAGTGTTTGATTAACTAGTTTAGTTGCTTAGTTAATATCTTAGTAAAGTGGTTACGTAGCGGATTGATTGGCTGAGTAGGTGATACTTTTTTGATTAACGGATTATCTTCCGTTATTTTAGTTAGTTTTTGTATCTACAATATTAGGCCATAAAGTAGACTATCTGGTTGATAGTAAGGAATCCAGTTGATGGTGGAGAATACAGTTGATAGTAGAGAATACAGTTGATGGTGCAGAACACAGTTGAAAATGGAGAATACAATTAATGTTGGAGAACACAGTTGATGGTAAGGAATACAGTTGATGGTGGAGAATACAGTTGATGGTGGAGAACACAGTTGATGGTAAGGAATACAGTTGATGGTGGAGAATACAGTCGATGCTTAGGAATACAGGGGATGCTAGATTATACAGTTTCTGGAGGAGAATACAGTTGATACTATAAATACAGTTGATGCTTGAGAATTCAGTTGAGGTAAGGAATACAGTTGATGACACAGAGTTACCTCATGTGAATTTATGGGTTAATTGACAGGAGAAGGAATTGTTCAATCTGAGCCAAGAGAAATGAATCGTAAATTCCAGGTGATTCGTGAATTCCATGTGAGTCGTGGATTCCAGGTGAATCGTGAATTTCAGGTGAATTGTAAATTCCAGGTGGGTCGAGAATTCCAGGTGAGTCGTGAATTTTAGGTGAGTCGTGAATTCCAGGTGAGGCGTAAATTCCAGGCGAGTCGTGAATTTTAGGTGAGTCGTGAATTCCAGGTTAGCTTCGATCCAGTACCAGTTTCAAATTTCTTTCATCAAAAAGTGATCTGCAACAACAACAAAAGTGAACATTTGAGAACTAGTGTCGGCCTGTAGACTTGGAGAACTGAAAAATAAATAACTAATCCAATATCAGAACTAGTCTGTAAATCCATTACTAAAAAGCTCATAGTTAAATTGTTTCGTAATATAAGACACAACCATTTTATAAAATTAAAACGACTGATGACTTGAATTTCACACATAGTCATCACAACAATTATTCAAACATAATGTCCAAAGGTGTGTTTAAAATTTTAATAAGGACACTGTTAATCATTGTCTCAAACTATTTATGCATCGAAAACATATATTTCTTAGTTTGAATAAAGTAAGGGCGAGTTATCTCAAAAATACCTTCATTTTCAAAATGTACGAATGATGCCAATTGTTTTACTTGTACTTTTTCCTTACACATTGCTCTTTACTTCATTTTATTTATCTTACAGATGCGTGTGATAAGATGCCGTGACCTGTATGATAATTATACTCGTATATGATGCCTCATGAAAGCAATAGGACGAGTGTTTCCTGAGTTTTCATAATATGAAAAAGACAAAATTTTGATCTCTTGTTGCCTCAAGTCACTCACTAAGAAGTTCCGTCGCAGCCAGGTACGTTGGAGGCCAGGTCACAGTAGGTGTTGGTCGGGTTGAATACGTACGGTCCAGGGCACGTAGACACAATGTATGCGTATGTGGTGCCATCGATGCGGCGGCACGTGTAGTACCTGATGATCAGAGAGTTAATTTTGTAGTCATTTTGTTGTGAGTCAACATGTAATTCTCTAGTAATTACTACTTCTCTTCAATATTCAACTTCTTGCTTTCAAGTTTTCCCGTCAAGTTCAGAATAATCAGCACATATGAGTTAGGAACAAATTTTTGGAATGCATAGCGTAATGTGCTATCAGATAAAGTACTGCTGTTGCAGGAGATATTGATTTTTACGGTACTGGTCAGCAGGAAGCAGGGAGCTAAGAAAATTCTTGGTAATAGGGATCTACATACTAGAACACAATAGATCCATTGCTGCTGGAGGTTTTCTTCACGTTCTTTCGGCCCTCTGAAAGAGAGTAAACGTCTATTTATTTGGCCGTGTAACACGAAATAGATTTTTCTTTTCTTATAGACACAATAAACTTCCTGATTGTTGGGTAGCTTCGTATAGGCAATTTTTTCGGCTCACAAAGCAAAATCTTCGGGGAAATCGTTTTGGGACTTTCTTTTTAAAGTACTTATGCCCATACCTGCTTACGTAGAGACATTTTGCATTGATTTGCGACTATTCTGAAAGGTACAATGAGTTTTCCATCATTTAGTGTAATGTTTTTTCCACGCATCTTCACTCAGGCAACTTGCATAAATATTCGGACACTTATGACATTGAGACCAGGACACTATAGAATGTAGCCTTATAGGTTTGTTAAACAAAAACCAAGACAAAGCTTATGGAGTGCCCTAATATACATACATATGGTATGTATATATTGAGAAATATATGTATATATACATATTTAAGCATAAGATATACTCAACACCATATTTTTGAACGTAAATAATTAATATTATACAATTTATTTAACAAGCCATAGGTTTGATTTTGTAATGATTCGGGCGACACTCACAAAACCCGAAGTAAAATTCGTATCAAATCGTTTAGGTGTTTTTATGCATACTTAAGAATAGTAAATAAAAATAGTTGACCTAGAGTAGAGCTACGACTCACATCTTGCAGTCAGTCTCGTAGGCGTAGCGAATGTTGACGTTAGCAGCTGTGCACTGGGTGGGCTTTGTAGGGGTGATGGTAGTAGGGGTGGTAGTAGTTGGGGTGGTGGTAGTAGTTGGGGTGGTGGTAGTAGTTGGGGTGGTGGT
>VCRD01002160.1:34033-80289 GCA_006783055.1 Trinorchestia longiramus
GGTAGTAGGGGTGGTGGTAGTAGGGGTGGTGGTAGTAGGGGTGGTGGTAGTAGGGGTGGTGGTGGTAGGGGTGGTGGTAGTAGGAGTGGTGGTAGTAGGGGTAGTGGTTGTACCAGAATCAGATGTAGTAGCATCAGAAGAAGGCATACCAGGGTTATCAATATCTACTACATCAAACTCGCATGCTTCGTAGTCTACACAAATTCCTGTAGGTTCCGTGACACATAATCCAGCATCCGGGTTGAAAAATTGACCAGAAGGGCAAGATTTTTCTTCGCCTTCCACTTCACCGTTAGAACACTCAACGTATTTTGTGCAGTCAGAAATAATTGGACACACGTTCTCGGTGCAGTCAGTGCAGGGGTTGGGGGGAAAAGCTTCGCACTCAGTTGTCGCTTTATTGAAGTACTCTCCTGATTCACAAGTTATCGTGTACAGTTCTTCGTTATTGTAGCAGAAAACTCCAGACGTACAGGCAGGAGCTACAGGGTAGAAACCAGTAGTTTGGTTGAAACAAGGGAATACTTTTGGTTCCACACACTGACCCTCTAAACATGTCATATTATTCTTAGAACAATCTGTTCCCCGGTATATGCTTCCCCCATCAC
Organism: Trinorchestia longiramus; assembly: GCA_006783055.1. NCBI lineage: Eukaryota > Metazoa > Arthropoda > Malacostraca > Amphipoda > Talitridae > Trinorchestia > Trinorchestia longiramus. The sequence goes on from VCRD01002160.1 coordinate 34,642, forward strand.
CAGGAGGTATGCAGTAGATTTGTAGATCAGTATTGTACGGGTCACATCCCTTCACACCGCCGTCACAGTCACATTCCGGCACATACGCCACGGGTAGGCATATCGCTGCGCCGTCGTTTTCTCTGCAGGCCTGCACATCAACAAATCAGTGCTTAAATTACCTCTTTTGCCTTCTACTTCTATAATATCTCTCTGCTCTTCCACAGAAATGAATCTAAAGTCCTTCAAAACAGACTTCCCTTCCCCTCCCTTCCCTCAAAAAAGTTTCGAGCTTATAACCAAGTGCTTTTTTTAGACAAATTCGACCCAAAACTTGCGGAGAATGATAATTTTATGCACACTACCACTACGTGGGCAGAAAAAATCATTTAGTGTAATGATTTAATTATAAGCCATAAGAGCTTTTCCTAAATGGATTACAAGTTTTCGTCTTAATTGGCATTAGTTCTACAAGCATTTGCACTTTCTGGAACCCCAATTTTGCTATAACTGCCATAGTCGTAGACTCAAATCGTTCAATAATTAGTGAAGAGGGAATATGGCATGCATGTTATTCTCAAGCTTGTACCATGAATGTTAAATGAGGTTCAAATCTGGAGACTGCGGTGGCCACTTAGTGTGCTCACTCCCTTACTCATTCTTAACTCATCCTTAAACAAAAATTTTGTACGATGTTACCCTCGGGCATAAGAACATAGACGTCCTGGAACATTCCATCGTCATCAGAAAGATATGTCTATTGAGGGATAAACTTGGTCAACCAAAATCTTCAAATAGTAGCAAGACGTTAACTTGTTCAAGTAGAAGGTCGCTGATTTTTGTTCAATCCATACAAAACAGTTCCAGAATATCATACTGTTTCCAAATCATCAGCCCCAACTAATCAATCCCAGATCACCATACTGCCTCTAGATGCATGCACAGAGGCACGCTGCATGATATTTCTATTACATCATGAAGTTATCGAGACACTCTGATGCGCACATCACTTAAGAAAGAAGTAAACCTCGATTCCTTGGACCACAAGACACATTTCCAAGTCTCAACTGTCAACTTACAACATCCCTTGGTAATGCGTTGAAGCTGCAATAGAGGTACAACTGCAATCTAGGTGCAACTGAGCACATGTAATTTTTTCAGTTCAAGATGCATTATCAAAGAAATCATTTTAGGACTTAGAACTCGCTAGTTAACTGCTGCGTCGACTAACTACTTTTTTTCTTGACCAAACGCTTCAAAGAGCGTCTCTCTCAGCAAGAATTTTATGTCTACCTATTAGTTACAAGATAACGGGCTATGCCATCTTCTTTCCAGCGTGTAATCCTTCTCTGCATATCCTTCATGCCTATACCTATTGCCTATATCTCTATATTTCCCATGTTTTACTTGTTGCCTACACCTCTGCTTAGTCCTCATGTCTATACCTGCTGCCGTAGCAATATCAAGCGTTGATTTGCCACTATTGTGGACGGCGATAATGTATCTTTTATTATATAATATAATTACTTTAGCCACGCGTCATCATTTCCGAAGCTTGCATAATTATTACGACAGTTACGACATTTAAACCATGTGGCTGCTACGTCAGGGACACTACAGAGTATTGTCATATTGGTTTCCCATGAGCAAACTATTCCTGGAACAATTAAAAAAACACATGCAATAAAAATCAGTGCTTTACTCTGCTGAACAGCCAGTGCATATCTCTGTTTTTACTGTAGATGTACTTCATACACGGAGCGCATAAACTCATATTTCAGACGTTTACTTTTATAACTTCTGTTGTCACTCGCGTAGTGAATTGTTTTACGCCTCCCTTGCCAATCACCGTCATCCCTACTAGCACCCAAATTTTTCACATTCATGTGACACACCCATTTCCTAATCAGTTTCTGGTTCAAATCTGCGTGACTTCTAGTTCCAGCCGTCAAAATAGAGAGAAGACATTTTTCAAAAAGTTATTCCAGTACGGCACATCAAACAGACAATCAAGTTTGCTTCTCAAACTCAATTCCTTCATGTAAGTTTAGAGAACAATGTCACTTAAGAAATGAATACATGAATCAATTCAAGTCTCCACATAAACCAGCATAAACACACGTGAGTTTTCTAGGATTCATTTCCTTGCCTATGCTGCAGCACTTCTATAACTTTGTGGTGTTGGAGGCCTTACCTCTCCTGCAGGACAATCGTCTCCTTTCTCGGCAACACCACCCTCTGAGCAGACGCCTTTTGCGCTGCAGTCGTAACATACAGTGCCTTCAGCAGGACACTCGATCTCCTTTGCATGTCCAGGATAAGGAATCGACCTGAAAGTTTGGGGAGAATGAGTCGTGAGTTTCGGCCGTAATTTTTTTTAAATCGCTAACAAACATATTCATAAGTCATTTATAATTTTTTTGCGATATGTTTGAAAAAGAAATTGATAACAGAAAACCTTTAGTTCAACAGACTTTTTATACGTACCTTGCCAACTGCATTTCACATTCAGTTTCATCTAATAGTAACGACAATAGTGATAATACTTGTAATAACGATGAAAGACAGAACTACACAATAATTCTATCTGCTCTGGAAACTTTGCAAGCACGATGTATTCAGTGTGTCTTAGGAGTAACCAATTGAAAAATAATTCTATAAATTACTATCGTGAAGTGAAACTGAATTATGCAGGTGGTTTTTACCTTCTAAGTATTTCTCATAGATAAAAAAGTTATATAAAGGTATAGGCATATCTTATTGGATAAATTCTTTTGCTATTATTCAAGAAACTTTTGCTTTCCTTCCCTCTGTTTTTTGGTAGAAGGTGGTATAGACAAAATACAAAGTAGTCACTTTGCAGCTTAAACCTCGAAATTAGCCCTGTGGCTTAAGCCATGTGGCTTAAATAGATTAGCCATGTTGTTAATCACATGATTCAAACATGGTTGTAGGTATCAAAATATATAAAAACAATTTTGCTCAAAATATTCTGTGGTCGATTGTACAAACCGAACATGCACGTTCTCCTCTCAAAATCAGTTTTTTTTGTGTTTTCTGGAAGTAAGAAATGTACTTACGCCACGATGAGAACTGCAACCTGTAAAAAAATGTACTTATTACTTATCTAATCCGTAAAACTTTTTAGTTACTTGATTAAATAAGAGTTTCCAACCTAGACTTACTCATTTAGCTGTTTATACATTTACAGGGAATTAAAATGTTTTTTACCAGTGTTGCGTTTATTGTACCTGCACCAGAATTATGGCAAGCAAAACATCATCAATTACTGGTTTCTCAAGACTTACTCTACATTTCATTTTACCCTAAACATCATGTATAAGTTCGATGTTTTCTTATGTCTCATTAAAATTCGATCGATTTCTCTGCAAGTATGTACAAAGTTTAACTTTATGATGTGCTTCTCATTTTTGGGTTACAGTCTCAGAATCTCGTAAAACTTAGTATACATAAAACTCAGGCTCCGATCACAGACAAGGAAAAATTCTCTAACTGGTGGTATTTTAAACAAGTATTGAATCTTAATTCCGAAATTTACACGTACATGAATCTGGTGTGACGCTTTCCCTTTTTGCTAACTATTTGCCTACACTGCAGTATTTCATGGAGTTTTCATCATATTAAATTAATTTTATTGCTGAATTAGACTGCAAAAGGTATACACGTAATAGATATTTTTTCATTTTTATTCAGTGTTCCAGGACCTCGTGAAACATGGTACATAATTTGTCTTATGATTCTAAACAATAGGAAAGAACTTCGCTGGCGTAAATTTGATCGCTTAATTTATCCTAACTTTACAATTGGCACCTACCATGTATTCTGAATGTGGCTCTCAATTTTTTGCCAATTATTCGCCAATTTTAAATTATTTCTTCGCATTTACATCAAATTAATACTAATTTCTTGCTGAGATGTCGAACTATGTAAAAATATAACATTATAAAATCACTTGATATATGAACCGGCTTTTTAGATGCCCTTTTTAGAGTAGAAAAACATATATGGTAGCTACTGAAATTTAGAAAGATAAATTTATTACTTTCAAAAACAGTAGTAGGCGTAATATACGCGTTTATAAAAATTGGCATTAGGATCAAGGTGATAATGAAATAGACTCAAATATTTCTTCAGTTTTGTGAGTTACTTCGTTATACTAAGCTAAACTGCTCGACTGTCCAGCAGGGTCCCAAACAGCTGAGGAAAATTTAGATTTCATTTTGAATTTTCCAATCTAAAAATTCCCAAACAAAACAGGCATAAATAAATTTTACTAATATATAATTCTCATAGTTTCAGAGGAAATTCGTACCAATTAATGAAATTCCCAGGAATTCTTGATCAATGTTAATAAGTTTAATGGCATTCCTAGGAATTATTGGTTGATGACATTAATATAAATTGACGCATAAAAAAGTAGTGAAACTCAAGTTTCGTTCAGTAAATGACAACTTTGTAAACTAACTGAAATTACCCATGCCCAAACATTAAATAATAAAAGAAACAAATTATGAAAAATTTCATACCACTATACGAAAAAATAAGTTGAAGGAATAAAAAATTGTCTCTTCGTTCACAAAATACATGAAAGTAAAATAAACGTGTAGTCTACCCAATTTCTGTCAAGTACTCGTGTGAAAGTAGGAATATTTCAACTGGAAACTATGGACAACGTGAAAAGACTTTTAAGATTCTCACCAAAATATTCGTGAAGTCCTTCATGTTGTCCAGTGATCTTTACTTCTACGTCCAGTAAACCTGCAATGGATAAAGTATTTCTAAATGCATCGTTTAGATAAAAAATATTTATTTAAAAACAGGTAAATGGGGTAACAGTTGTAATCAACGTCACAACTTGCAAGTTTTATTTTTTACGCACTAGTTCAGTGTACAAAAGTTCCTAAAAAATACCAATCAAGAAAAGAAAAAAAATGCTGTAGAAATAAAATATAGAAAGATTTAACAATAACATTAGTTTAATAAGTGAGTAGTTGACAAATAAGTTGGGATTTCTTTCTAAAAGATTAGTTTTAAATTTCAAACGAGAAATTGTCGATCTCTTCTCAGTGAAAACTTATGCAATACTTATATATAAGAAAAAGTAAGTTCTATTCCACTGAAGACCATCTGTGTTGTACAGTATAACTGCGTGCTGTGCTGGCTGTGCAGGGTTACTGGTGCACAGCGAGACTGACGGGAATTGAGATATGTTCATGACACTTATAGCTGATGTTCAAGGTTATGAGTTTACTACCACTGACGTAAAACTGACGTAAGCGTAACTGCAGTTACGACAGGGCTGTACTTGTAATGTACTGGAAAAGAACAAGCTCTTTTCAACTCTGAAAAGCTGGCTTGTGATGAAGTTGATGAACTTGACAGACATCAAAATGGTTTTTATTTTATTGATGGATTTCAAGACTATTTTTAGCGTAAGGCTGCTAATTAAATCTTTTCAAAATGAATGTAGAGACGGAAATCAAGACTGCCGGAGAGGAAGAGAGATTATGGGATGGAGGGATTTGACAAGGGATGGATAACAAAATATTTTTAGTAACCAACAATTAAAGTATCTTTTCGTAGGACGGCCAGCAAAGACTTCACGCATACTTCAGCTGTGATCGTCTATTCAATTATGATCAGTGTTCAACTTTGTGTACTGCTATGAACAAATTCAAAGAACAGGAGGAGTCTGATGAAATCACAATTGAAAACAAAAATTTCTACTCCTCCATGTTTTTTCTGAAGCTGCTACACGCGAAAACGTGCGACCGAGGGAGACTTGTCTGAATGATCAACACACGTTGTAAATATGCGTACTTAGTTAGTAAACGTCGTAAATGTGCGTACTGTATTGGTACACACGTCGTAAATACGAGTGGATGAATTAGTAGACGCGTCGTAAATGTGCGTGCTGTATTAGTACACACGTCGTAAATATGAATGGGTGAGCAAGTGAACTCGTAAACATGTGTTGTTGAATCACAACAAACATCGTAAATATACGTGGATGAAGTGTAATGTATTAAAAAATCAGCCATCGGTGAAGGAAAACATTTTTAAGAGAGAGAAGAATCGTGACTAAGCCTTCAAACTGACAAAAGGAGAGTGAGACATGTGTAAGACAATGGATTTTATTTTGTGCGTATATATATATATATATATATATATATATATATATATATATTTGTATTGCACGTGTTAACTTTCTCAATATTGATTGTTTTATTAATATTCCAATATAATCTTTACCAAAAATTTTCTCTAGGAATAACACTGAACCAAATTATCGTATTTTAGCTGTAATTTATTTAGAGATGCAACCCAGAAATTCCAGGCGTCAATTGAGCTGTTTTGTACGGATATTGAAGAGGAGACACAGAAGAGATCAGGTGTGACGGTAGAATTAACCATGACAACAAACACTTTTGTATCCCTTATGCCTGTAAGCTAGAAAAAGTAACCTAACAGGAGTAAAAATCGACTGCATACTTTTGCTTTTTTCATACTCCAAACCTAATAATAGTGTCCCACGAGAACTAACAAGAGACGGAACACTACATCCATGATGACTACAGGAGACGATGCTGTTGTTGCTCACACAGACGCTGCCTCACGCTAGGGGGAAGTGTGAAGGGGAATAGAGAGGAAGTTACAAGTGTGCTGGGGCAGGCTCAGGAACACCACCTGTAGAGAGGAGCCGGCGCTGAGGGCTGTGCTGTGACTGATAAGATAACGCGCCTGTTTCTTATCTCAGGACACAGCGAACTGGCAAGTGCAGTCCTCTCTACCTTCCCTGGCTTCTGCTGTGCTGAACCAAAGTGTGTTCTTTTTGATTTTGAGTGCATAATATTATGGTGATCTAGTTTTTTTTCCATGGCTGAACGTTACTCCCATGTATTCCATAATTGTAACCTAATTAATTATATATCTTATCATTACTACTTCAAGCTAATTTTCCACATACCTCACCTCTGTATAATATTTCAAGCGGGGTCCATGGTAGAAGTACGCTTAAAAATTCACATGGTCAATCGCCTCACTTCCAGTTGGGGCAGCAGTGCATTTACAGAACTGGAATGCCGGCTCCAGTCAGACGTGCGTCTGCATGGAAGCCGTTTACAGGTCAAGACGTGTGACGTAGTCTAGGCCGTGTACGTCTTGCTTGATAACTATACATCCATACATGCCAGCATAGTCTTAGTTTCCTGTTTAAATTTTTTAAAATATTTTTCGTTGTTTCACGAAGCTATGACATTATCAACCCTCACGGCACCGTGGGTAAAATCTGAGGAGTTATTTCACTGCCTGACTCATCGTAATACTCGTCTCTTAACTAAGAACTGAAATGCTGTTTTCAATAGTTACTCGTACACCTGAAGAGGAATGCCCTTTAAACCCATGATTTGTTTCTGTTTTTCAATGTTGGGTATTAGTTGTCTCGCAGAATCTGTTCATTTTGGCAATTATTGTTATAAAATATTGTTTAGACGCCATGAAAATTACTTTAGTTTGTGCTGCTCATAAATAAGTATAATTCTACAACTTAAAAACTGTTCATTTCCATATGGAAGATTTAGCAGTAGTTGTCCTCGTTACTGTAACACCTGGAGTTCAATAAATTAATGGAACTGAGTAAAGATTCGAAAGTTTGAAAACGAACCTTAATATTATGGTTGATGCCCTCACACCTGCGACTCTCTGCACAAAAGAGACCTAAGATATTTCCTTCAGTTCCTTTTTTACTTCTGATTCTCATGCATCAATTTGTGTGCTTTTATTCTATGGCATGTTTATTGAGTTTATTTGAAGGAAAGTTAAATGGAGGGTTACGTTTATATTGTCCGTGTTTATAACAAACACTACCGTGAGTGTGTAAAATAAGCGAATATATCATACCTTAGCTCATAATGTTACAAGGAATAGTTCTTCTGACGCATTTACACCATGATGAAAAACATTACCCGTAGATGATTTGGAAAATATAAAGAGTTTACGAGGAGAATTATCTAGCTGCACTCATGTCTTATCAGAGCAAAACTGCTGGTTTCCATTCTGCATAATACAGCTTCATTTTCTTGGTACTTGTGTTTGAATTTTTATTGCGCAATCTTTATTGCTATTCTTGAATTCAAGTTAATTGTGCAATAAATTCTAAGCGACCTTCAAACTTGTTGGGCTCTTTTCAGTGCATGCATGTTCAGAAAGTAAAGTGCAGTTGTGTTCATTAATATTTTTTTCAAGATAAAACAAGTGATTTCAATATGGGTGAAGATTATGCTTAACATGCATATTTCAACAGAAAGCGCAGGCGGTGAATATGGAAGATAATTATAAACAATACTCATAAATGTAATCAAAAAGTGTGTGAGTCAATACAGGCTTTTATCCTTCTTTTTTTCATAAACAGCTGCATGAAATAATCTGTCAACAGAAGTATGAGTGCACAGACACTTGAGTAACACCCTGCACTATGATGTGTAAGGTTCGTACATGTGACACACTAGTGGTTGAGTGGTGTGTGTCTCCCTGTTGCAATGCAGGAGTTCGTGGTTCGAATTCTACCTAGCATTTTATTTCTGTCGAGTACTGTTGAGATGTCAACGAAGAAAAACGTCCTGCCTGTAATGTGGGTCGCCCAATTATGTACGGCTTTTATCAGGTTCGTCTAGCACCCCTACGAACCTCAAGTCGCACTACAGAAGACGGAAGCAGTCTGTAGGAGCAGCATCACTTGCCTTGAAATGCTGCGTGCAGTCAGTTGTTTGTCTGCCGCTGCGTGCAGTCAGTTGCTTGCGTGCCGCTGCGTGCAGTCAGTTGCTTGTCTGCCGCTGCGTGCAGTCAGTTGCTTGTCTGCCGCTGCGTGCAGTCAGTTGCTTGCGTGCCGCTGCGTGCAGTCAGTTGCTTGTCTGCCGCTGCGTGCAGTCAGTTGCTTGTCTGCCGCTGCGTGCAGTCAGTTGCTTGTGTGCCGCTGCGTACAGTCAGTCGCTTGTGTGCCGTTGTGTGCAGTCAATTGCTTGTCTGCCGCTGCGTGCAGTCAGTCGCTTGTCTGTCGCTGCGTGCAGTCAGTTTACTGGCTTCTGCGTGCTACCCTCACAACGTTATTTTACAATGCAGAAGCAAACCCAAATTCGTTTACATACTAAATTTTTTCTAATTTTGTTCATTATTTAGTAAATTTAAAGTTTAGGTTCATAATTGGAGAGCTCACTTTCCCTGGTGTCTTACACATGCGCAGGAGGGCCAAGAATCCAAAACCTAGACTTGCTAATTTTCTGTCTCCAGTTATGAAGAGCAACCACACATTTGAGAGCGCGTCGTGGGTTGGTTGTGGTCTGTGGATGGGATGAAGCAGGAACATCATGCCAGCGAGGATAGTCATAACTCATGTTAAGGCTCATCAAGGACTTATTAACAAATTATTAAGGACCAATTAACAACTTATTAAGAACTAATTAGGAACTTATTGAGGACTTTTAGCAATTTATCAAAGACTTATTATGGACTTATTAGGATTGATTAGGGATTCATTGAAGCCATATTGAGAACTTACTAAAGATTTACTAAACAGTTATCAAACACCTATTATGACTCATTCTTTCCGTAAGAAGAAATGTATTTATTTATCACTACTATGATAATTATGACCATTCATCATTCTTACTTAAATCATCGTCAGCGTTGCTCAAATTATCACCCATTGCCTGAGTATAATTTTTTTGTTCGATGAATATCACTTATGTTATAATCGTAGTATGTCTAAACATCATCGTTATTCTACTCGTCTATGTTAACCTAACAGTCAACTTTGATTTCCACAAAATGATCAGATTACCTATGTTATTAATAATTTAGTAAAATAATAGGACAAATAATGGTAATTTTTTGCAGACATACCATTATATTAGAGTTGAGCTTCATGTTCCTTAGGGGAAATATTTTTATCGTTCTGAAAGCAATTTCAACCCTGAAATAAAATTAGTATTAACTGAAAATCTATATTTTTTGTAGACGATAAAAAGGAACAATTCACAAAATAATATATGCAATTCATATGTTTTACAGACTACTTTGCATGTGCATTCACAGTTCTGAGTGAAAATTTATTTTAAACGTGTAATGTGATGAGGAAGAAGCATGGATCTGAAATCCCTATTTTGGGGGGAAACTAATGGTTTTCCAACCAATACATCCATCAGTCAAGTGAGGCTAAGGTTCTGATCCACAAAACTCCGGTTGAAACTTTTTACTGAGCTATAAAGTTGTGTTCAAGTTTAAGCTGCAGAAAAAGGCATTTCATTTTACTAAATAAGAATTTCTTTCATTTTTTTCGTAAGCATGTTTGAATCCATGTAATCGTTGAGAGATGAAAGCTTACAAAATCAGTGAAGAGAAGATGCAATGTTTACATGAATTAATGATTAAGATCAAATTGCACATGTGAAATAAAATTTACACGTTTACTTACTATGTAAGAGATACTTAAATGTGTGTTTGAAATTCCGTAGAGTTTATTGCAAATTTGGCAGTGTTGCCACTGAACCAGACGTTGCAAATGGCTCATGTATTTTTCAGAAAACATATCAGACCATTGAAAAGTATTCAACACCAAGATATCCCTTCCACGTAAGCCTTATGGACATTGACGGTACTTTTCAGTACTGATACATACAGTCATGTTCACCACAAGAGAAATTTACCTGACCTAACGAAGTTAACAAAAATTATCAAATATTTCTTTAACATTTAACTTTGAATCGATGGTATCCATGGATAGAAAATTGTTAAAAGCATTAGTGTATTACGATCAAGGCTAGCTGAACATATAGATCAAAATATGAGAGTTAAGGTTTCAGTCTTCTGAGGCTCATCGTAGCAAACAGCTATCATTTGATAATCAGCCTCAGTAAATTTAAACTGTTTATAACCAACCTCAAATGAATAATAATGACATTGTAATTTCAAGGTGGCCTCTGCACATTCAACTGTAGAACAACAGAAAGGCTCGCCGTCTGCACGACAATAAAGAGTGGGGGTGCAAAAAGAAGCTGCTGTTAATACAGAATATGGGGAGCCTCAAGTCACTGAACAAGAGTAGCAACGAAACTCCTTTGTAAAACTGTGAGAACACACAGATGGAAATCGTAAACCAGTGATATGACCCGCGGGAGCAAATGAAAACCACACTACACAGAAAAGTTTTACGAAAGATGCATCTAAAACAAACCAAACAAAAACAACATCAACGACTTATCTCCGTATAATATGAATATACATAGCATCCGTTCCAGAAACAGGCAAAACTTCAACGACAGCAAAAGCCATGAATGACTGTTCTAGCTCAAACTCCATTCACCTTTGCCTACTATACTAAGATCAATAACCGTTTTAACATATTGGACGACGAACTAAAGAACAAACAAATTCATCAGAAGAAAGACAAATATGAACATCTAACGAGCATAATTCACATCAACCAGAATCTTTAAATTCAACCTGTTCGAATCCTCCCCTTTTTCGAGTCCTCAACAGAATTTTGACCAACATAATGCGTGATTTAAACGTAACTACGAAGAATAAAGAAACAAAGATCAACGAGAAGTCTACAATATTTCTTTTTGGCGATAGCAACAATCTAATACAGGAAAAAAAATTCAAGTGAGGATTTGTAAAAAGTACGCTACTTTGCCGCCCTAAGATACGAATTACTGAAGCTGTCTCACTACTAAAAGACCTACGATGCATGTACGAAGACATAGTTATAGTCCTTTGCAGAACTCATAAAATAGAAAATCAACCGTAATATGGACTTTTTCTACAATTTGAAACCTTATTCAGCAAGGTCCGAAATATTCCAAAAAGTTAACCACAACAAGCATTCTCCGCGAATGAAGGACACGCATTCAAATTTTCAGGTTTCACTGATGTATGAAACGGTAAACAAAATGTGTCCACTAAAAAGTGTCATCTACTTAGACCTGATATCCCAATACCAAGAACGCCATGATGCTGTGTTCTGTGCTGTACAGTATAACTGTGTGCTGTGCTGTACATTATAACTGTGTGTTGTGCTGTACAGTATAACTGTGTGCTTTACTGTACAGTACAACTATGTGTCGTGCTGTACAGTATAAGTGTATGCTCTGCTATACAGTATAACTGTGTGCTGACTGAGCTTGTTTCTCAGCGTATATTCCGTATGTTCAGTCATAATTATTTTAACTAGCTTGTGTCCGGTCAACTCAACATTAACTCTGTGAGCTTGTATCCTAGATACTCAAACTACTGCCAGTTGTGCCCTGAAGCTGATCAGTCGTACAAGTATTTACCTCAATGAGCTTGTATCTTAGATACTCAAAATACTGCCAGTTGTGCCCTGAAGCTGATCAGTCGTGCAATTAGAATTGTTGGGTGGGTTTTTCCCAGTCACTTGAGTATCGTTTCAGCACGAGAGATTTCGCTCTGTCACAAACATGCTGCGTAGGTTACTGTTCACAAGCAGATGTCGTGTTTTATAATTGCTAGATGAGACGCAGCTGCAGGATTGTATTCCATTGAAACTACAAAGCTGCACAAGGTCATCACATTCATCAATCAAACTCGGCCTCAAGAAGAATTTAGAATATAGCATTTTCATATGATATATTTCAGGTACACCGAATTCCTGAATAGCCCTAGTGTTCAACAGAGCATTTCAATACGTTTAGTTACGAAGAAATAGAGAGATTTTTTTGTTTAGGAATTTATATGTAGATGTCCTCCAAAAATAAAGTCGTGCCTCCACGATTTTAACTTGAAACATCAAGAGATGAACGTCTAACGTATCTTAGATATAGCTCTCATATTCCTTTGAAATAAATAATTAAACTGCTCAAAATAATTTTTATGAAAGTTAATCTAGTAAAATTAATATTATAAAATGAAATTAACCTGCTCAAGGTATGCTATTCAAAAGAGATCGACTTTATCCAGCCATACTAATGCTGAGGCTATGCATTTATTAAATGCAGATCTCATTGCACGGAGCGTAAGTCCAGTCTTAAAAAAACTGTTTTCAATAAAATTTAAGTTGGTAAAACCAAAAGTATATAATACTCATTTGATGAAAAGCACCACTATTTCATTTAATGCACTAAGCTTATGCATTATTTTATGTAATGCAAAAGGTTATAGTTAGTTTTTTGTAGTTTTTATGAAGATGCATGACAGTTTACACATCAGATGCCTCATGTGTTGGTATATACAAATTATTCATTCATTAACTTGTTCTGAACGTGACTTGGAAATTATGATTGACGGGAATTTTATTGAATATCTTTTTTACTCCCGTCTCGCGGGACATAAATTAAAGACTATTGTGCAGGGATCAGTAGGCCAGTATGTCTTCAAACATCCGTGCTAATTCTTCGCACAAATTTAGATGAACGAATATATATGTCATAAAAAATAAGGTATACGCAATTGAGGCACAATAATTTCAAGTTCATGCATAGAAAATTGTTTTGAAACGTCAAGTTAAGCAGGCAAGCTTCTCCTGAATAAATATAAACAGTCTTATTCAAAGTTATTTTGGCTTAATTAATGCGTGACTAAGCAGTGCTCCCCATATTGCTATAAAATAAAATGAAATGTTTTTAAACATAGATTTTTTAGACCATTTTCCAGTAGGCATATAGAAACTGGAAACACGAGCCCAGAGTAACGAAATTTGCATGATCCAAAGTGACTTGCTTTGTCTGCAATAATTTATTTAAAATGACCTCTAGTTATTTAAAGGATGCAATCCACCTACGGTTTTTATTGTTGAAAGTTTTCATGGGTAAAACAAAAAGTCGAGAACTGGACCAAATTATCAAATTTGTACAGCAAATTCATATTTCTGCCTTAGCCCAGCCGTATTTGTTTCTGCCTCACCCCCACTCTATTTCTTCCTGCCTCACCCCCACTCTATTTCTTTCTGCCTCACCCGCACCGTATTTGTTTCTGCCTCACCTTTGCCGTATTTGTTTCTACCTCACCCCCGTCGTATTTCTTTCTGCTTCAGCCCCGTCGTATTTGTTTCTGCCTCCCCTCATCATATTTATTTCTGGCTCACCCCCGTCGTATTTTGTTTCTGCCTCATCCAACCATATTTGTTTATACCTCACCCATACCGTATTTGTTTCTGCTTCATCCAACCACATTTGTTTATATCTCACCCATGCTGTATTTTTTTCTGCTTCATCCAACCATATTTGTTTATGGCTCACCCATGCTGTATTTGTTTCTGCTTCATCCAACCATATTTGTTTATGCCTCACACATGCTGTATTTGTTTCTGCTTCATCCAACCATATTTGTTTCTGATACTTTACACATACACAAATATTTGCTTGCAGATTACAAAAAACATATTAGTTTTTGCAAGGCTTTTCAAGAATTTTTGTTCCACCAAAAATATCAGAATTAGGTGTAGGAATTGATAGATTGGTGTTGGTTGAGGTAGTAATAAGCCCTTCAGGACTTTGTATTTACAAAGGTGTACATGTTTTAATGAGGCTTACTACGTGCCACTTTTTATGCGTATTTTACTATTATACAGTATGTAATTGTTGTATGTACGCACATGTACGCGTCAACGTAACAAACGTGTCAACAAATGTGAAATTTCGCAAAGAGATTGAAACATGAAAGAAGAATGTATCAAAACCTTCGACGCTCAATTCAACCCACTGGAGAAATTGTTGCTGCTTTTGTTTAGGCCTACCGTAATGTACGCTTCTATGAGGCCTAGCCTAGGCCTCGAGTAGGCCTACGCTGGCCTAAATGAGTCCAATACAAGGAATATTGAGTCGCGCTTGAGAGGGTCAGAAAAACAACAAACTTTCCAGTTGTATTCATTTGAAAAACCAACCCAGTTCCCAAGACTTTCAAAACACACTGAATATTATAGCCTTAAGCAAAGTATTAAATGAAAACTCTGGCCCGGGAAAAAAACATAGTTTTTCAACCATAGAAGTGAATTGGTACAAAGTTATTATAGAGTAATGAATTATTCGGAGCAATTGTGGTGAGCAAACTCCCTGTGCTGAAGCAAGAACTGTTGCAAATATAAAATTCCTGGGGTGAGAAACACACGTGTGTGATTAACTAGCTTAGTTGAATCATCATTATGTTACTCAATTAGTTGCGTAATTGATTGATTAGTTGAGCAGTTCATTAGTTGATACTGGTTTGATTAGTGGATAATAGTCCGTGATTTTAGTTTCAGTTTTTGTGTCTATGATATTAGATCACATAGTAATCTATCTAGATGATGGTACAGAATTAACATAAGGGAATTTATGGGTGAATTAGCAGAAGAGGGAATTTTTCAATTTGACGCATGAGATGGGCATCTTGAATTCCAGGGGAGTCGTGAAGTTCGGGTGATCTTCAAGCCAGCCCCAGTTTCAAATTTCATTCTTCAAAAAAGTGATCTGCAACAACAATAGAATTTAACATTTGGGAACTAGCGTCAATTTATAAAATCTGAGAAGGGAACGGAATGATTACTAATTTAATATAATAGCCAGTCTGCAAAATCCCTATTAAAATCTTATGTTTATATTGTTATTAAATTAAATCTCACTATTTAATATAATCAAAAATATTTTATGCTCTGAATTTCAATTATTGTATTGATTATGCGACAATGATTTTGACATAGAGCACATGCAAATGTATTATCTACAACAAAAAAATACATAATTAGTAATTGTCTCCAATTATTTATGCCTCTTAGATAGCGAGCATTTTATACATGTCTGGTAACAGAGATTAAAGCTCTCAGCATAAGTAAAAAGATGTACGTAAAGATGGTAGTTTATGTGGTAGACAACAGGTAGCCACCACACAGCTCGAGATGGTGGACTGCTTCACATACATGGTGCAGCAAAATGGTCGCATATATTTGCTAGTTTGATGAGAGCAAAATAGAGTAACCACCAAAAATGTGTCTTTGGTTTCAAAATGTACAAAAGATTTTATTTTGGTGCATACTCTTTACTGATACATTGTTCTTTACTCCATTTAATTGTTCAAGAATATGTACCAGATCGTTTTGGCACACCCTGTAAAAAACGAATTATGGAAGCAATGCAATAAATGGTCTCCGAGTCCTCATAGTACGAAAACGATGACAAAATAATTTTTTATTTTCTCAAGTCACTCACCGAGCAGTCACCACGCAGCCAGGCACCTTAGAGGCCTCGTCGCAGAAGCGGTTTTCCGGATTGAATACGTACGGTCCAGGGCACGTAGACCTGACGTACCCGTACGTGTTCCGATCAATGAGGCGGCACGTGTAGTACCTGAAGATCATAGAGGTAGTTCTATAGCCATTATGTTGTCATTCAACATGTAATTATAGAATAATTACTATTTTACCCAGTATTTAGGTCATTGTTTTCGCATGCCTCAATAAAGTTCAGAATTATCAGCACTGGCTGTAGAATTGAGAACAAATTTCTGCAATACAGAGCGTAATGAGTTAACAGGTCAAATGTTGCTATTGCAGAAGACACTGATTTGTACAGTTCTGTTCATAAAGTATGTACAATTCAGTCCGTACAGTACATTTATTACAGTACAATTCGTATTCAGTATATATAGTACTATCTGTAGAGTACTGTCAACATAACAGTCAGCACGGTACAGTCCAAAATCTACATTCCATACAGTACGGTCCATGCAGTAGCTGTGTCTTGTGGGACCTGCAGCAACTCTCATGCAAAGAAAAATGAGCAGACTAAACTATCTGACGGTGTATATCACTTGGGAACTGTATAAAAGAACCCTAGATCATCACATCATTTCCAAATTCCTGCCTAGACGAACTGAACGATGATAGACAGATGGTGCATCGCTGTTGCGCTATAAAAACAAGTAACCAAGTGACTGAAACTAGCTCGTTGCAGAGCATGAAATAGGCTTGATGAGATGCAACAGCACCAGCAGCATGATGAGCCAGCCTAGCGTGAACGGTTTATTTCAGGCTTACTGGCTGGCCGAATCCCGCCACCACATAAGCTCACCACAGGGAATGACTGTCGAGCACAGAAGCGCTGCATTCTATGCTCGACCATCAGTCACCTAGAGCTCAAAAGCGACTAGTGACACGGAAAGACATTCAAACACTCGATGCTATGACCAGTCAAAAAAGGACGGTGGAAACTGTTCGCTCTGTCGCTGCAGGAGCAGTGTAGGAAATGTTTTGTGTCAGAAACTATTCAAGATTTGGCATAACCCATCGCAACTAACTCATTTAAATATTCTTAGCGTTATCGATATCGGGCGAAAATGTCGAAAATAACCAGAAGCAGAGCTATTTATCGAATGTAAATTTGAAATACTTGTTGATCTTCCCTGTGTTACCATTTTTCCGCTAGATCCACTCATTCCTCATCCCCCAAATACTCCGACGCGCCTAAGAATTGATATTCGTTAATGTCATGAGAAGATACTTAAATCAGCATAGAGCTAAAATATTTGCATGAAATAGGAATCGATGTACTAGAAAACAATAGTTTCATTGCTTCTTGAGATTTTCATCACACTCTCGAGCCGGCAGCACTGAAAAAAGTAAACTTCTATTCATTTGATCACATGACATGTTTCCAATCCTCAACTGTCCATTTTTAATGTTGCTTGACAAACTGAAGTAGTTTTTTTCTTGCAGAGACAAGGGTACGGGGATTAAGGTATAGCTGCGTACATTTTTTTTTGACTCACAGTGCAAAATCTTTGGAAAAATCGTGTTGAGTCGTTAGCAGAACTTGCTGGTTAACTGCTGTGTTGACTAGTAACGATTTTTTATGACCAAACGCTTCAAAGAGCACCTGTCTCACTCAGCGAGAGAATGTTGTGTATTGCATTCGCTACAAACTTAAATGAACTTTGTAATTGAAAATTGATTGTATGTTAAATTTATTGACTTGAACACTTGTAACTAATATGTGGCTGAAGTATTTAGCCTTGAGTGTATTCATTTTTTCATATGTGTATATAAATAACAGATAGAAACAGTTGACGTACAATAAAACTACGACTCACTTCTTGCAGTCAGTCTCGTCGGGGTAGCGCTGGTTGGCGTTAGCTGCTGTGCACTGGGCGGGCTTTGTGGGGGTGTTGTCAACAGAACCAGGGGTAGGAGTATTAGTAGTAGTAGTAGTAGTAGGAGTAGTAGTAGTAGTAGTAGGAGTAGTAGTAGTAGTAGGAGTAGTAGTAGTAGTAGTAGGAGTAGTAGTAGTAGTAGGAGTAGTAGTAGTAGTAGGAGTAGTAGGAGTAGTAGTAGTAGTAGTAGTAGTAGTAGTAGTAGTAGTAGTTGTACCAGGAACAGGTGACATGTTATTGTCATCAGTAGAAGTTGACTCGAACTCACACTCTTTGTAAAATGCACAAACCCCAGCAGCTGTTTCCACGCAAGTTTCAGTGTCTGGGTCGAAGAATTTTTCTTCAGGACAAGATTCGTCGTCGTCTTGCACCTCACCGTTAGCACAGACTGCGTATTTATTGCAGTCAGAAATAATTGGACACTTTTGCTTGCTGCAGCCACTGCAAGGGTTGGGGGGGAAGGCTTCACATTCAGCTGTTGCTTTATTGAAGTATTGTCCAGGAACACATTCCTCTGTGTGCTGTTCTTCTCCTCCGAAGCAAAAGACTGCAGATGTACACTGGGGGGCTACAGGGTAGAAACCAGGATCAGCTTGGTTTTCACAAAGATTTACTTTTGGTTCCACACACTGCCCCTCTGAACACGTCTGAGCGGGAGTCTCTCCAGAACAATCAGTTCCTGGAAATATGTTTGTTTTACCACTCACAGGAATGCAGTAGATTTGCTTATCAGTATTGTACGCGTCACAGCCCTGACGGGCGCCGCCACAGCCACATGCCGGCACCTCCGCCACCGGCATGCATGTCGCTACTCCTCCAACCACTTTACAGGCCTGCACATTAATAAATTAAACTTTTAAATTGTCTTTTTCGCTCGTTTTTCTGAAATACAACTATTAATCCCTTGCTATTTATATGAATCTGAAGTCTTTCAAAAGAGCCCCCTCCTATCGTTTTAAGTTCAAGTTCTGCATGAGCTTTTCCTTCTTAAGGAAATTCATCAATGAAACTGCAAAATATATTTTTATATACGTTACCTTGACAATAAGATCTATCAGTCTAATTATTTACCAACAAGCAATCAACCCCCCTTTCGGTAGACCAAATATTGTATCCGTATACATAGAGGACATTTATGTGTTAAGAATTACGGCCAAACATTAACGAATACTTCGATACACATTTATTCCCTCCCGTGTTCTCGCATATTGAGTGACTTTATTCCTAATTTCTCATTCACTGTTATCCTTCATGCGTGTCACACACTTCTCACGTTTCCGTGACAAGCTCATTTCTTTCTTGCTTGTGCTTCGATTTTACGTGCCTCCCATTCCCAGCCATCAAAATAGTGAGAAGTCATTTTCCCAATAAATATTCTACTACGCTACTTCAAACAAAGCATCAAGTTTGCCTTTCAAACTCAATTCCCTCATGTAAGTTTTGAGAATAATGTCACTTAAGAAAAAAATCCATGAATCAATTCCATAGACTCCACATTTCACACACGCATACACCTGTAAATTCTTCAGGATTCATTACCTTCCTATGCTGCTGCACCCCAGTAACTTTGTGGTGTCGCAGGCCTTACCTCTCCTGCATCACATGGAGTATCTTTATTAGCGGGTGCATCTGCAGTTGTGCACAGGCCTCTTGCGTTGCAGTCGAAACAAACTGCAGCGTCGACAGCAGGACACGTTGGAACCGCTGCATCCCCAGGGTGAGAAACCGACCTGACAGGTTGGGGTGAATGAATTGTGAGTTTCATTCGTAATTCTCAAAAACGCAAAACACGTTTGTGAGTTAAAGATAATCATTTAATGTTATCTCTCAAGTTTTATAAATCGTTGGCAAATATCCCGTAGTCAAACAAACCTTTTTGATACATAGATTGCAACATTTCCCACTCAGTATCATCTAATAGTTACAGTAATTGTAATAAAACTAGTAATAACAATGAAACGGAGAACAACATAATTATTTTATCTGCCCAGGAAACTTTGCACTTACGATGCATTCAGTCTGTCGTAGGAGCAGCCAATTGTGAAAAAGTGTATAAATAATCACCTGAGGTAAATTGAACTATGCAAGATGTTACCTTTACCAACTAAATATTTCTCATAGAAGATTAAAATAAATACAATCAAAGTAAAATAGTTGTACGAATACAAGACTGTCGGTATCACTGCTACATACACTAGCGGCACTGGTAAGAGAAATTGCCTGTTCTTCAAAGAACAGGGCTTAGTTTTTGACTACCCATCCTCCATATTTTTTTTTCATTGATGTGTTTATTGGCGTAAATGCATATCAAATGAATTAAATCAATGAAAATAACATTATGTATAAAGAAATGGAAATAGAAATTAAAATACATAAGAAATTAACTTCAGAATTCTTTTCCTGCCTAGTCCTGCCTTAATAATGGGTAGTCAAACGGTGGGAGTATTTTTGGGGACACTGTTTACAAATGCATGTATATACATATATATATATATATATATATATATATATATATATATATATATATATATATATATATATATATGCAAATATGTGACCCTTTTCAATAAAAATGTCCAATATTTAGTGTATGACCCTTTTGCTACCCTTTTGATTATTGTTGCTATTTATTGTTGTTTTTAGTTAGAAATCTACGTACTAACATTTCTTGAACATAGTTTATAAGCTTTGTAATGTACATAACTTATTTTTCACTAATGTACAATGTACATGCGAAAGAAGTACAAATGTCTCCTCCTAATATTTTTCACCAGTACTATACGTACGAAAAACAATGTAAAACATATACTACGACGGCTTCTGATTTCTACAGAACATAAACTGATGGAGACGCAAAATGTAGGATCTAAAAAAGTTTCTTCACTAATGAAGGCTCGTATTGTTTTTGGGCTGTTTTTTTATGTGAGCATTAGAATATGTTGAAACAGCGTTTAGAATAGGGCATATCGAATTGAATAAAGTATCTTTTATCCTTTGTAAAACTTTTGCTTTCATTATTTTAAAGAAGTTTTGCAGACCAGAAACAAAGTACTGAATTATGAGCTCAAATCTTGTGATTTACTGCGTAGTTAAAACACGTTTATCTGTTCCTAAACTACTTCAGCCAACACAGCACAGAAAAATTATTTTTCTCAAAATATTCCCAGATTGACTGAACAAAACAAGGAAAGTCTGTAGCCTCTCAAACTCAATTTTTCTGTTGTTTTCTGCAAGTAAAAAATGTACTTACGCCATGATGAGCACCGCCACCTGCAAAAAAAAATTATTACTAACACAAACTTATAAAGCAATTAGTGGAATAAAGAATTTATCTTCATTCACAAAGCACATGGAAGTAAAATAAATGTGTAGTCTACCCAATTTGTGTCAAGTACTCGTGTGAAAGTAGAAATATTTCAACTGGAAACTATGGACAACGTGAGAAGACTTTTAAGATTCTCACCAAAATATTCGTGAATTCCTTCATGTTGTCCAGTGATCTTTACTTCTACGTCCAGTAAACCTGCAATGGATAAAGTATTTGTAAATGCATCGTATGCATATAAATATATATTTGAGAAACAAACAAATATTTAAAAGATGAAATAGTTGTAACAAAATCACAATTAACAAGTTTTTGTAGTAAGCAAACGTTCTACTAATTTAAGTTTTAAAAATTCCCCAAAGAACCAAAGTTCATAAGTTGAATATTCCATTTTGTTAAAACTGGGCATCGTTAAAAATTTCAGTTTTTCCTCAGAACGTGAGAGATGTTTTTAAGTCAGAAAATTTCTGATAGAAGCGTCTTCTACCGCACAAAGGTTCTGCAATTGGTTTTGGGTTTCTGAATGAAGCGAAATTCTATGTCGAGAGTCAATAGATCTTCATGCTCTGAATGTACGGGTATGCACTGAAGTTTGACTGTAAAAACCGTGACTTCTACGCTCATCCATCACGCAAGACACTCGAGTAATCCTACATGCATGCAGCTGTGAAGAACACACTTGTAATTCTAAAAAAGTTTTGGTGAAACAATGGAAAATAACGAAATTGATGAAAAAAGAAACACGATATTGTTCCTGGTTTAATAAACTCAGTTTCTACATAATTTATCTGCATAAAAAATATAAGGTATAGGATATTTTCTTAGTTTAATAATAACATCCTTTACAACATTGAAATCAGAGACGTGGAAATATGCTTGCTAATTAATAAATTCATTCACTGCTTCATTCACCGCATAAAAAAGATACGATGAAAAACGCTCTTCAGGAACACGATTGAGTTGCACACAATTAAGATTTAATAAGTAACATGCATATATGAAAAAAGGGGTGTTAAAATACGAAAAAAGAGGCTTTTAAAATAATAAAAACGCAGCATTTAAATAGTAAAACATGACATTCAAAATAGTAAAAAATGGCAATCAAAATAGGGACAAAGTGGCATTCAAATGAATGTTGAATGCAGAGTGTTGTAATTATTCAAATATTTTCCCTTACAATGTACAGTATTTGTGTACAGCAACTCGTGTACTTTTCGAGTTTTTACCATTTTCAGACATAAAGAATTTGTACGTGACTTACCTACGAAAAAATCAATATCAAAGTCAACCAGCATGTTTATCAATGATTGAAAGCAGCTAAGATGTACAACTCTAATTAAATGGTCTACCTTGCAGTATTAAAAGATAACTTTTCTATTACAATCATAAAAAATTCATTCCTTTGATTTACTCATTTGTACATAGGAATAGAATTATTTTTCACATCGTTGCTATAAATATTTCGAACTTAAAATTGTCAGACAAGTGATGTTAAGCCGCTAAAATAATTTTACATCAGTTAAAATGATAAAATTGATAAAGCCATTCCATTAAAATATGAAAACATAAAATAATATTAAGGAAAAACCTGCAAAATAAAAATGTTGTTTGGAACAATAGGAGTGTAACTTATTACACTACTAAGCTAAAACAAAAATTATAATGAGTCTCAATTATAGTCAGTCTCGTAGAGTTCAAGTCAGTCTCGTAAAGTTCAAGTCAGTCTCGTAAAGTTCAAGTCAGTCTCGTAGAGTTCAAGTCAGTCTCGTAAAGTTCAAGTCAGTCTCGTAGAGTTCAAGTCAGTCTCGTAATATTCGAGTACCTTCAATAAGTTGAGAGCGAGGACGGCCTGCAGGGAAGAGTTGCTAGCTTGATCTCAAGTCCTCAACTGAAGCTTGGTCACTAACTGCTCTTATAAAGTTTTTGAGGCTGCGTCGAAAAAAATAGACGACCAAATGTACAGATGTCAACTGCTTACGTCAGTCATCCTCACAGCTGCAGTCCTGAACTACATTTTTCTACCCACGCAGACCTGAATGCTTTCAGAACATTTCTAAAATTACATACACAGGATAATGACAAGGTTGTGGAAAGTTCAGCCTTGAAAATTGTGGTGTAGCTTCGTCAGGTTACGTTTCCAAACGAAAAAATGATGTTCAAAAAAACTAAAGTAATTTTTTTAGAACTGCATAGGTACAGCAAAAATATAATAATCATGTTTCATGCAATAAATTGTGTAGCGCTTTCTTCAATTTTATACTCTTTGATGAAGTTATTAAAAAAATTTGAAAAATGAAAAAATACATACAACGGAGGACCTAAAAGTGGCTGGTATTAATTTTTAAGAAAATTTTTATTCAATTTTTTCTACAAACCAGTATTAAGTTTCTTCAAAATACTCTTTATTGGAGGTAATACACTCATTCAATACTTAAAGCCATTGTTCAAATAATTTTTTTAATTTCTCTGGTCAAATATCCTTCAGAGCCTGCATCGTTTTTAGTTCCATATTTTCTACGTCACTAAAATGCATTTTCTTCAGGTTTTTTTTATCCTGGTAAATAAAAAGAAATCACGTGGAGTCAAATCTGGCAAGTAGGGAAGTAGGGAAAAGCGGGTCATTCCGATTGTTGTCAAAATTGGTGCATTGTGAGAACTCTGCTTTTTGTTCTGTTGTCAGCAATCGAGACATAAATTTGGCTACCAATCTTTTCATTTTCAAATCTCGTGATAAAAATTGCCAAACTGGGATCCCCGTCAACTCCTAACAACTAATATAACTCTACTTGTTCATCAATAGAACTACATACATCAATCTATCATACATCAACGTCAACACCACCAAGATCTCTTATCAGCCTGTCCAAGTTCTCCTCGACTCAAGATTCCTCACTACTCTCATTGCCGTGACACAGTGACCTAAGAATCTTAAAGAAGCAGAGTACCGACACATCATCTACCAAGTCTGTTATTACGCCTGTACTCATGCACTTATGCCAAAGATATTACAACTCTTTCAAGCGGTCGAGGTACCGATTTACTTTACTTTTTTGCATCTTGATATATGTGTCGAAACTTCCCGTGTCATTTACTCTGTTACAGTTTCTCGAAGGTTCCTTACTCCCTCCGACGCTCACTCCGAATAAAACGAAATGAAAGTATTATATATTCCGTTCTCAATCCCTAAGAAAGATATTCACTGTCTGCTCGGAGTTTAGAGAACTCTGAGAGTTGGGACAGAAAAGCCAAATCTCTATTAAACAATTAGTTTGAGTTTCAATCAGAAATATATAACTTTATCAGGTTTCTCAATTACATCACTAAAAATAATTAGTAAAGCTTATCAAAGTTGTATAAGTTAAGAAACTGATTAGCTTCAGTATTTAGTAAAGAAAAATCAAGCCCAAGACACTGTATCACTATTTGCATGGTTTTGAAAGAAATACTTTGTTGTGTTATAGACATCGTACAGAGAAAGGTAAATGACCTGTAGTATTTTAGGGTATTATTGCAGCTGGAGGAACTAGTAAGCTTTATGATTATACATGATACTCATTTAATAAGATTTCATTTCTGCAAAAGTTAATAGAAGGACTAAACTAAAAATTTGAAGTATAAAAATTAAAACTATAAAATATAAATATATATTTATACATGCACAGATATCTTAATAAAAATAATAATAAGTGTATTTAAATATAGATATACTATTACATATTATCAAAATTGACACATATTATACATTCCAGACAGAAAAACCTTTCACCATTTTGATGATTTTTTTGTGCAGTAAATTATTCTTTTTATAATCACTAAATTTTCCCTGAATCCACTGCTACGATTTTCTAATTGACAATATTCAACTTTTTGTACGTATCAACGAGAAATAAAATCTTTTTGAATCTAGTAATACTTATAAAGCAATTAAAATCTTATCAACAAAAAATGTATTAACTTTACCAGCGTAAAGTTATTGAATTAGTCTTATGAGCTTTGCATCAAATAGATAAGCTAATGCTAATTTACACAATCAAAGGCACAAAAGTAACTTCAATGATGTATGTAAATTTGAAATGATGTTATTCTGCTTCTTTGTGTTTCGTCTTGTTCGGGAGCAGGATTCTTAGAATCAAAAGAGACATTGTACCACTGTTGTCGATGGCTTCTGTAAAACAGGTAGTAGAACTCCTCTTCTTATTGATACATGGAATATAAAAGTACAATTTTGAAACATAATTGGGTTGAAGTCTCGGGAAATAAATTGGTGAACTCTAAAGAGATAATTAGTGAGAATCTAACATAGCTGGGACTTTCTATCTACTGGAGAATATTGATCTATTATTCACTAGGTGAAATGACCAAAGCTCAATCTGTGCAGTCCGATGCTAGTTTTGTTAGTTTGAGTCAGCTAATACTTTAGGGTCAGATACCGTCAGTCTGAACAATAACATTTTTACAATGTTTTGTTCATTAGTTTATGTTAGGGTATGTATAGGATGAAGGACAAGGACTGAGGATGAATAACAATCAAATTGCGGGTAGGTTAGGGTTAATGTTAAGAGTTGGGATGTCAGAGGCTGTCCGAAGATAAAACAGAGGATTTGCGGGGTGAGAGGGTGGTGTTGGGTTTCAAAACTGTTGTTTCGACTTCTATTACGCGGTAATAGTCATTCCACAGCCAGTCGTTTTGTCTTTCTGCATAAGTCTTGGTAAAAGACTTCGGGGTTTCAACTGACCGTCCGTGTACGGCCGAGCGCCGTGCCACGTTGTCCTCCCAATGAGGCGGCGACGTGACGCGCTCGCCCGTTTTTAGTTTGTGTGCCCGAGACTGGATTGCAGTCCGGAACATGGAGACTGGCACAGATGGCTAAGAATATTTAGGCTAGGGTGAGGGGGTTGGTGCACGTAATTTATAGCTGTTATTGAATGTTGTTCGTTCGTTTATGTACTCTAGAGGGAAAGTGAAATTTTTATATAGCTGTATGTTGAGAAGTATATTGTACCATATTTTGCGTGTGTGCTCGAGCAGAAATACGTTGATGGGTAGGAGGTTTAATTGTTCCTGGAGTTATTTTGATGAAACAAAGACTGATGGACGGGTGTTTTGTACTCGCTGGAATTGTGGAAACGATTGTAGGGATGAAGTGTGAGGTGGGATGACTGAAAAAATGAGAGCGGAGCAAACAAAGGCCATGTACATCATAATTCAAGTTTGGTCTGTTTCAAAAGTTTGGAGAATTTGAAACGTTCGTTGAAGCCGCTGCTTGTTATTGCATTCCTGATGTTGATTTGTGTAGTGAACCCCAATGTTGATAAGTGGAGACACAAAACTGTACCCTGTCTTGAATATGGAAAATGTTTATCGTCGATGAGAATGTGTACTGTTACATTTACTAATTGGAATTATTTTGAATTAGCCAGTGTTTGTTTCTACCATTTGCTGCCTTGAGTATTAATCTTTTTGATGATATTTAGTACTGTGCTGCGTATTGTGGTGTATATTTTCTTCTTGTCATTTGAGTAATGTCAGCAAAGCGTACATAATCCGTGTAGTGTAGTAGTGGAGGTGTGTTGTAGGTATTGGAGCTGTATAGTGTTAGTGACAGGCATGACTCTTGAGCCACGCTTGCATGTAGTGTGAATGGAGGCCATATGTGTGTACCTATTATTAACACTTCCGTCCTGTCTGTGAGGTAATCATTCAGTGTCCGGATCAAAAGGCAGTATAAGTTCGTTTGTACGAGTTTGTGAAAAAGGTCGGAGGGCTTCTTCCGGGATGCCGGAGTGTTGGATTTTTCGTTTCGTTTAGTACAGAGAATCTCTTTGTGTTCCAGATAAACTATTTTCATGTTTCCTTATTATCATTTCTTTTAAAGAGTGTTGGAAGTTATCAGTTTAGTAACCGTGCTCGATTAGTTGCCATTTATGAACCAATTTTTGAGTAATTTCTATGTTTTGCATTCCATAGCAATTTGTATAGATCAATCGTCGGTAAGTTCTTGGGATTTCATCAATTCAGTGATAACGTATTTCAATAGCAATAATTTCATACTGGCCACAGGTATTTGCTGCCACTAAAGCCTAGTGGTTAGCAGTCTGTACTTGTTGCCAGGTCCATGGTTTTGTCAGGACCCTTGAAAATTTATGGGTCTTGTGTGGTAGTGACACAAGACTCTTGAATTTTCTCTTATTGTGACATAGGGATCAGGAAGGCTGACTGATTTTACTCAAACTATTTCCACGAATTTCCATATCACAGCGTGTTCCTACGAGCCTCTACCGCAAGTCACAAGATGGACGGACACAATCCCTGGAAACATGAATACTAGTCTTAAGATGTTAGCATTAATAATTGAAAACCCATTCTAGGTTTCATATGTATATACCTGAATGATAGGGTTTCTTTTTTTCATTGTTTTTTATGATTGTCATTTCATTACCTAGTTATTTTTCCTTTTTACTTCTAGTCTAATTTTTCAGCGTGAATTACTTCGCCCTCATCTTCATTTTGCCACCTGAAACAAATCCAAGATAGCGACTGATCTGCGCAGTCTGCGTATAGCTGCATTCCAGAGCATTAAATCGAAGCTCATTTCTAAGATTCATTACTTGGTCATGCCGAGTAATTTTGCTTCTCCTTGTATTCGTATTTTGTTTTTTCAATTGTAGTTGAATTAGGTAGGCTAATTTTTATGCCAGACATATCGTTTCTGCTTTGTTCATATTTAGAGGAAATTCAACAATATTGGGTGGGAAAGAAAATTCTGTACGTTCTTTGAATTATAATTTTAGAGCATCAGTACATCAATTTAACGTATAAATGACGTACATATGTGTAACTAACTGAATCACTAAAATAATATTTCTTCTCTCAGATTTTCAGGGTAAGGGGATTTTACATGACCGACTTGTCATAGGCTGAAGGTATATGATGGGTCATTTTATTTCCCTAACGTGTCTGATAATTTGAGAGTTCATGTGAAATATAAATGACCTGGGATCTGGAAAAGAAGTCAGGTGTGAAGAATATACAGAAAATTAGCAAGACATGACCCACGTGAGCAAGAAGGTATCACTGGGGTGATCGAGTACAGCACATTTATTGCAAACCGTGTATCATTACAGGTGATCTGTTCCATGTACTCCTTGTTCTAGGCCATGTTTGATTTCATGTTTGTGCATTGTGGGAGTGTCAATACTTTCCGTATGAGCCAGGGTGTTTGTTTTAGCGTGATTGCCAGCAATAGATTTTTGAAGAAGTTTGTAGAGATTAAATTGAATACGTTGTGTGGCCCTGTCAGTCTACGGAGTTTAGCAGCCAAGTTTGAGATCAGTCTCAGATGCATCAATTGCCTTAATACCAAAATCTTAAGAGCGCATCTTACGATACAATGTATTACTTTTTCCCCCACCGTAAGTTTAACTATTTATTCGTTATTTTGTAGACAGAACTTGCTGTTTTGAATTATTTTTAGTATCGTATTTTATTTCTTTCTAATATTGCAAACATTATTCAAAGTGCAGCTCTTGCATACAACAATTTGACCTCCAGCATACTATTTATCATTATACTATTGTAACAAAATCCGCCTCTGACTTTGTTACATGATCAATTTCAATTCAGGATTTCACTCTACAATTGCAAAAATTGTTAAATTCCTTTTTTTCAGAAGCTCCTAAGACCGGTGGGAAGGAGGGGGTGGGGGAAGGGCCCTCGTCAACGTCTTCAGCTTCAGTTATTCAACCAACAGAAACAAAAGAATCAACGAAGTGAAGTATCGCAATGGAATTCAAACATCAATTGAAAAATACCAAAATAAGACACAATTTAGCTAAAAAGTGAAGCTGTTCTTGTCTTTGCTTAGGCCTAACGTAATATACGCCACTGTGAGGTCTACGCGAGCTCAATGCGAGAATTATTGAGTTGCACTCGAGAGGTTCAGAAAAAGTCAACATAATCTGCAGTTTTATTCACTCAAAACAATAAACCAACTTCCCTGGTAATTTAGAACACGCTGAATATTATGGTCTTAAATGTAAAAAATGACTCCTTGGTTGCAGAAAGAAAGATACCTTATCAATATTAAGGACTTTGTACTAATTCACTTCAATGATTCCATCGAACTGAATTGGGACAAAGTCCTTATGCAGTAACGAATTATTCAAAACAGTTGTATGGAGCAAATTTTCTGTGCTGAAGCAAGAACTTTTGCAAATACAGAATTCTTGAACTGAGAAACATAGTATTAGATAAACTAACTTAGTGAAGTGGTTGATCGAGTAGTTGATATTGGTTCGTTTAGTGTATTATAGTGGTGGTGTCTACAATACTAGGCTATGAAATAGATAATCTGGTTGATGTTTCTGGGATACAGTTGGAGCAGAATTAACTTATGCGAAATAACGAGATAAAAGATTGTCCAATCTGTGCCAGGAGAGGTGAGTCGTGAATTACAGGTGAGTTGTGAATTCCAGGTGAGTCGTGAATTCCAGGTGAGTCGTGAATTCCAGGTGAGTCGTGAATTTCAGGGGAGTCGTGAATTCCAGGTGAGTCGTGAATTCCAGGTGAGTTGTGAATTACAGGTGAGCTTCAAGCCAGTGCCAGTTTCAAATTTCTCTCTTCAAAAAAGTGATCTGCAACAACAAAAGAAGTGAACATCTGGGAAATTGAATCAACATGTAATGTTTAAAAAGATAAAGATTGAAAAACTATTTTAATATCTGTGCCATTCAGTCTATCCCATATTGAAATAGTGATACTCAAATTATTCCTGTATTATATACCACAGAGTAAAATAAATAAAATTCTTTGTTAGATTTTGGCCATCTGGTTTATTTTGAGTTATTATACGGATATATTTAACAAATGCATGAGCTCTAAAAAAATAAAGACCCAATTAATGATTGTCTCATGTTAATGATCCATCCAAAGTGGTGTGCAATTTATACATGATTGATCAACAAAGATTAAAATTCTCAGCAGAAGTAAATAGAAGCAAATACGTAAAGATGGTAGTCTATGTGGTAGACAACAGGTAGCCACCACACAGCTCGAGATGGTGGACTGCTTCACATACACGGTGCAGCAAAATGGTCGCACATATTTCTTAGTTTAATGAAAAGAAAAGGAGAGTGATCACAAAAAGTGTGTCTTTGTTTTCAAAATGTACTGATGACTACAATTGCTTTGTTATTACTACTTCTTTACACGTTGTTTGTTCTCTGCTGTATTTCATTATACCAAAAAAAGATGTCTGATCATTTTACCGTACCCACTATATATGTACAAGACTCGTCTTGAAAGCGATTTAGCAAATGTTTTTTTCGCGTTTTCATAAAACGGAAAAGACGGCAAAATCAATTTTTTATTTTCTCAAATCACTCACCAAGTAGCCACCACACAGCCAGGCACGTTGGCAGCAGTGTCGCAGAAGCGGTTGGTTGGGTTGTACACGTACGGTCCAGGGCACGAGGACGTGACGTACGAGTACGTGGTACCTCTGATGAGGCGGCACGTGTAGTACCTGGAAGCCGTAAAGTCACTTTTAAAGACCATTTGCCTGAATTAAGCATGTAATCATCAAATAATTACTAGTTTTACACAGCATTCAGGTCCTTGGATTCCTGTGCCTCAATCAAGTTCAGAATTATCAGCACTTGCTGTGTGAGTTAGGAGCAAATTTTTGCAACACATAGCTTAATGAGCTAACAGGTCGCGAGCTGTTGTTGCAAAAAATACTGATTTATACAGTTTTATTCATACAGTCCGGTGTGTACAGTACAGTCAATACAGGAGTCAGTACAGCACAGTCCATACAATAGGGGCATGTTGTGGAACTTAATACGACTCTCGTACAAATAAAAATAGACCAATTAAACTCAGTGTATTTGTCACATCCTGTTTCTGTTTGGATCCCGCGCACCAGCAGTAATTTTTTACGAGGAACACATCCTGATCAAAAACGAATGTGGTATAATTTATTAAAAGCTCAGTGGAGCTTCTTTTTATCATAGAAGAGTTTCCACCCGAACTGCCTCATTGTAAAAGCAGTTACTTCTTCAGTAGCTTTAATTTTGACAACGATCACAGCAGCCGTAGACCCAAATCGTGTAATGATGGTTGAAAAAGTGAAGACGAACAGACACGCAAATTCCTCTGAAGTAAACCTATAAATTCTTAATGGGGTTCAAATCAGACGTCTGCAGGTGCCACTGAATGTGCTGAAATGATCCTTCATGCTCAGAGAACCACTTTTGGATGATGTAATCCGGTGGATGCTAGCGTCATCGTCATGAATTGTTTCATTTCCATCAGAAAATAGAATTCCATCGAGGGGTGAACTTGGTCATCTAATATCCATAAGTTGTCGCTGAACGTTATTTTGTGGTTGCTGAGAGTCACAAATACATGTTTAGCTGAAGTGAAACAGCCCTAGATCATACCATTTCCACATGCCTGCATAAACGGATTGATGCATGATAGACCCATGATACATCGCTGTTGTGTAATAAAACAATAAACCAAACGGCTAAAACTAGCTCGTTGTTGAGCATGAAATTGACATCATGAGGTGCAACAGCAGCAGCAGCAGCATGATGAGTAAAGTTACACAGAGACAGTCTAGCGTGAACGGTTTATTTCAGGATTACTGGCTAGCCGAATCCCGCCACCACATAAGCTCACCACAGGGAATGACTGTCGAGCACAGAAGCGCTGCATTCTGTACTTGACCATCAGTCACCTAGGACTCAAAAATGACCAATGTCACGGAAAGACATTCAAACACTCGATGCTATGGCGAGTCATGATGGGACGGCAGAAACTGTTAACGCCGTCACTGCAGGAGCAGTGCAGGAAATGTTTGGTGTCAGAAACTATTCAAGATCTGGCATAACCCATCGCAAGCAACTCATTTACATATTCCTAGCATTGTCGAACACAGCAAGAATGTCGAAGATAACTGGAAGCAGCGCTATATACTGAACAAAAATGTAGAAGCTTATTAATCTTCCCTGTGTTGCCATTTTCCTTTAGGGCACTTACTTTAGGGCACTTATGAAAAGACATTTGTTAGTGTTGAAAAAAATATTCAAGTCCACACAGAAAAGAAACTTTTGGAGGATAGGAATACATGTCCAAGAACACAGTAGATTCACTGCTCCGGAAAGTTTTCGTACCACTCTCGACTGTGCAGCACTGAAAGAGAATAAACTTTTCATTTGACCGTATGACACGTGCCCAGTCCTCAACTGTCCAGTTTTGATGTTCCTTGGCAAACTGAAGTAGGTTTTCATTTTTCTTGCAGACATAAGTAGCTTTCTGATTGAGTTGTAGCTGCGTCTAGGTAATTTTCGTGACTCACGAAGCAAAATTTTCGGAGAAATTGTTTTGTGACTTTTACTGAACTTGTTTATTAACAGGACCATTTCAGCACCTTCAGTGGCAACTATGGGCGTTTAATTTAAAACCCTGTTGAGAATTAATAGGTTGAGCTGTAGAAAGACCTGCATGCTTGTTCACCTTTAGTTTTTTCTATCATTATTACATGATTTGGGTCTACGGCTGCTGCAATTTTTATAAAAATTATTGCTTCAAATAATATAAATGCCTCTAGAACCAAAGCTAGTTGTAATGTCCACTAACATTTAGGGAAAGATAATTAACAATATAGATTTTCTTCGACAGCCCGCGGATTTGATTCAATAGTGGCTGGAGTGAGACTTGTAACATGCGAATTCAAATGCTTTGAAATTTGTTTGCACTCAAGTGTCGTTAGTCAAACCATCATTAATTCAATAATTTGCTATTTATAATAGTTTTTAGCTCATTTTTTAATCATTTTCAGCATTTTGAGGAGATTTTCAGGATCTTCATTAACGTTTTTAGGTGTATACAAACCCTTAAAATTGTAAATTATTACTAATTAAGACAAACAAAGAGCCTCGAGTGTATGCGTTTCTTCATATGAGTATAAAAATAGCAAATAAAAACAGACAACTTAGAATAAAAGTACGACTCACTTCTTGCAGTCATCCTCGTCGGGGTAGCGCTGGTTGGCGTTAGCTGCTGTGCACTGGGCGGGCTTTGTGGGGATGTCAACAGGACCAGGGGTAGGAGTATTAGTAGTAGTAGTAGTAGTAGAAGGAGGAGTAGTAGTAGTAGTAGGAGGAGGATTAGTAGTAGTAGTAATAGGAGTAGTAGTAGTAGTAGTAGTTGTATCAGGAACAGGTGACGTGTTATTGTCATCAATAGAAGTTAACTCGAACTTACACATTTCGTAGTCTGTACAAACCCCAGCAGCTGTGCCCTCGCAAGCTTCAGTGTCCGGGTTGAAGAATTCTCCGTTAGGACAAGATTCGTCGTCGTCTTGCACCTCACCGTTAGCACAGACTGCGTATTTAGTGCAGTCAGAAATAATTGGACACTTTTGCTTGCTGCAGCCAGTGCAAGGGTTGGGGGGGAAGGCTTCACACGCAGCCTTAGCTTTATTGAAGTATTGTCCAGGATCGCATTTCACCCTGTAGATTTCTTTTTCAGTGACACAGAAGGCTGCAGACGTGCACTCGGAAGCTACAGGGTAAAAACCATTAACAGTCCGGCCTGCACAAGTGTCTGCTGTTGAATCTTCGGGCACACACTGCCCCTCTGAACATATCTGAGCGGGAGTCTCTAAAGAACAATCAGTTCCTGGAAATATGTTTGTTTTACCTTGCACAGGAACACAGAAAATTTGTTTATCAGTATTGTACGCGTCACAGCCCTGACGGGCGCCGCTACAGCCACATGTCGGCACCTCCGCCACCGGCATGCATGTCGCTACTCCTCCAGCGACTTTACAGGCCTGCACATTAAGAAATTAAATTTTTAAATTGCCTGTTTGGTTTGCATTTTAAAATATCTCTCACACTTCTCTTCGATTTAAATGCATTTGTAGTCCTTAAAGAGAACCTCCATTCATTGCCTTAAGCTAATATGCCACAAGAATTTCAATAAATTCGCCACTAAGCCTACAAAATATGGTTTCATATACGCTGCCTGGACAAAAAAATTCCAGTCTAATAAGTCAGTCAATGGCAGCTGCTGAAGACCCGAATTATCTAGTGATGATGAAAGAAGTGATGAGGCATGCATATCCCTCTCAAGATCATTCCACAAACGTTCAACGGAGTTTAAATCTCTACACTACGGCGGTCATTCAAGGGGTTGAAATGATACCTTATTTTTGGGGAACAGGTTCGGAACAACGTTTGTCCCGTGTGTGCAAGCGATATCATCCTGAAACGTTCCCTGATTTTTCTTGACCAAACGCTTCAGAGAGCGCCTGTTTATCTCGACAAAAATGTTACGCTTACCACATTTGTTACAAGATGAGCCATCTTTCTTCCAGGTGTTTTTTTCCCTGTAACGTTTTCATGCCTACACCTGTTGCTGCAGGGACATCACGCGTTGATTTGCTACTATCACAAAAGATGATCCAGCGTCCTATATTAAATAGTAGAATATCTTTCCAACACTTCATTCTTACAGCTTGTATAAACATTAGGATAGTTTTAACACTCAAACTTAGTGTTTCCTACGTCAGAGACAGTAAAAAATGTTACCATGCAGATTTCCTAAAACTGAATGTCTCTAAAATCTATCAAAATAAAACAAACCAAATGTCTTAACAATCAGGATGCCAGTTTTTACGACCGGGCAATAAATATCTCCATATAATTTACATGTTTATTAAGTAGACTATTTCGTAATATTAAGACTTACATCAACGATTTATATGTTTTTAAAGAAGACGTTCTCATAACATTTAAGGCCGTACATCAACGAACACTCCTGCCGTACACATTCATTCCGGTTCTCATTTACTGGATTACTGGACTGGATTATTTTACTTATAACTTCTCTTGCCACACAAGTTTCTCACCTTTCTGTTACAACCTATTCCTTTTACTTTTTCTGGTTTAATTCTACGTGTCTTCCATTCTCATCAGTCAAAATAGAGTGAATTTATCGTGTTACAATAATTATTCCGCTACGCCACATCAAACGAAGCCTCAAGTTTGCCTCTCAAACTCAATTTCCTCATGCAAGTTTCGGGAACAATATCACTTAAGAAAAGATTACACGAATCAATACTATAGTCTCCACACACACACACACACATATACAAACGTATATTGTTTAGTATTTATTACCTGCCTATTCTTCTGCATCCCTCCTGTAACTTTGTTGTGTTTGTAGCCTTACCTCTCCTGTAGGACACTTCGCTCCTTCCACGGCGGGTGCAGGTGCCGTTGTTGCACCTGAGCAGTCGCCTCTAGTGCTGCAGTCGAAACAAACCTCAACTGTGTCATCAGCACACTCTGGCACCGCTCCATACCCAGGTTGAGGAACCGTCCTGAGAGGTTGCGGTGAATGAATTGTGAGTTTTAGCAGTAATTATCACAATTACAGACGAACACGATTGTGAGTTATCGATCATCTTTCAAGCTATCTTTTAAGTTTTTGAATAGATGACAACAATTCTTTCGGCAGACGTTTTTTGCACGTAACTTGTCTATGGCATTTCACATTATGTTTCATTAATAGAAATAGCAATCCTAACAATACTAGTAACAATTATAAAAAAGAGAACAACATAGTAATTTTATGTGTTTCGGAAACTTTGCATGCATGATACCATTTAGTCGGTCGTGAAAGCAACCAATTGAAAAGTAAATGCATGAATTACTATCGTGAAGCGAGAATGAACTATGATTTCTATTTAACGGCTAAATACTATCAATAGAGGGATGAAATAAAACGATTAAAGTAAGGTACACTACGAGTGCAGTATTACCGGTAGTACGCTAACTACACTGACATGCTGAAAAATTTAAAAAGACTGCATCCGAAAAGATACCTTACTTATGACCTACCATGTCAAAGGAAGGATCCCCAAAAATTAGCTCATTCTTTGACTGCCCTTTACCCTAATTTATTTTTTTGATTTGTGTGTGCTGGGCCGTCAAGAAGTGGGCAGGTAACTTCTCAAACTCAATTTTGTTTTGTTGTTTTCTGCAAGTAAAAAATGTACTTACGCCATGATGAGCACTGCCACCTGCAAAAACAATCATTTATTACTTATACAAACTGTAAAAGCTATCAAGTACCTGATCAATTGACTGAGCTTACTAGCACAAAAAATAATTATTTAACTGTCTGTACACCTAGTGAGAATAAAAGAGGTTTTCCTACCTGTGTTATTTATGTCGTACCTGCACCAGAATTATGGCCCATAAAATGTCATCAGTTACTTGTTTCTCAAGAATTATTCTACATTTATTTCTAGCATAATCATCATGACTGTGTTCGACTTGATCCCATATTTAGTTATCTATTAAATAACTGTTAGAAATTCGTTTGATTCCTGGGAACATATGCATAGGATTTATCAATCAGAAATTTTTACGATTTCTAAGTCACTATTTCAGAGCCTGTTAAAACTTAGAACAAAACTCAGGAAACTATAAGACAATGAAAAAGTACTTCACTGGTGTAAATTTGATCTTGTAATTAATCCTAACTTATGAATTTGAGCCTGTCATGTGTCCTGAATGCTGCTACATCAAATTAGTACTCAGTACTTGCTGAGATTTCGAGCTATGTAAAAATTATCATACATGTTACAACAGCATTAAGTCATTACGCATCTGAAGTCGTGTTCTAGACACATTTCATTTCAGTAGAGGAAAAAAATATACGATATTTTATATTATTTTAAATGTTATATGTATTACTCAAGAAGAAAGTACTACGTGTAACATACATTATTTTAAAATTAGTCTTTGGATGACGCTGAAAAAAAGAATCAACTCAAATATTCCTTAAATTTTGGTTGGTTACTTTCTTTAAGGGCTGAACTACACGAACGTCTAGTAATGATCCAAACAGCTGATGAAAATTTGAATAATATTTCAAATATTTCATTATAAAAATTAAATTACGAAATCAGGCTCAAATGAATATTCTGGTAGATAATTCTCTTAGTTTCATTTGGAATTCATTACAATTCTCTAAGTTAATGGAATTCCCAGGAATTATTGATCAATGTCTGTAGTGATAATAGCATTCCAAGGAATAAATGTTGATACCATTAATTTAAAACAAGTACAAAAGTTAGCGAAACTCAAGTTCCATTTAGTAAATGAAAACTTTGAAAGATGGTTGACATTATTTAAACCCAAACGTTAAAAAATAAAATGAAAACAAAAATTACGAAGCATTCCACACTAATACATGTCAAACAAATTAAAGGAATAAGAAATTTACACAAGTTCGTTCACAAACCACATGGAATAAAATAAATGTGTAGTCTACCCAATTTGTGTCAAGCACTCGTGTGAAAGTAGAAATGCTTCAACTGGAAACTATGGACAACGTGAGAAGACTTTTAAGATTCTCACCAAAATATTCATGAAGTCCTTCATGTTGTCCAGTGATCTTTACTTCTACGTCCAATAAACCTGCAATTGATAAAGTATCTTTAAATGTGTTGCATAAATATAAAATATTTATCTTAGAAGCAAACAAATACTCATACTCTGTAACAGTTGTCAAAAATGTCACAACTAACAAGTTTTGTGTTAGACTAAAGTTCCATTTACAAAAAAAATTGAAAATGACCGGTTATAGAAAATCAAACCTGTACATTGTAAAAAATTTCAGTTTTTCTTCCGAACTAGACAGGTGTTTTCATTTTTGTACCCAACTAAAGAATTTCTGAGGATGATTTATGTATCCCACAAAAACTAGTTTTAGTAACTCGATATTTTTATTAATTTATGCGTCGAGCTGCATTGTGTAAACACTTGGTGGAAGCTCTTTCAAAATTTTCTGTCACATATGATAACCTTTATTATTAAAAACACAAGCTGGCAGCGTTATCAGAGCTGCTCAATGTCGTACTGTACGATCAGAGTTCTACATTGTTAACCAGCATTTGTTCACCACAGAATGCACGCTCTCAAAAGTTAGGAATTAATTCAAAAACTTTGATGTATTGATCACATAGAGCTGCAAAGCCGGAAAAATTTCGTTGTTAAAAAATTGTTGGTATGAAAGCATGTCTGTAGCGTAATCTACACGAATAATGAAACCAGAGGCCGTCCCAACATCGAAAATGATAATATGTAAGCCTATGAACATTATGTTGAACATGATGTTATATAGGACTATAAGCATAATGCTGAACGAAAGGTTATACGGGCTTACTAACATAATGCTGGACAGGATGTTAAGTAGGACTCTTAAAATAAAGTTGAATAATGTGTTATACAGGCTACCACTATTACCCACAACAAAAGACACAGTAGCAAAATGATAAAATTGAGTTGAAACTTTTTAATATAATTGTTTTTTTTAGCACGAACGGGTCTTAAAATTTAACATGTTTTAAGCATAGCGGTTTCTAAATGCATGTTTGTAATATAACAGTGTCTAAATACAGGATTTTTTAATCAGAACAATATCAGAGTAACAAATTTCTCAACGAAACAGTTTGAAGAAAGAAAATGAGATTTCTGATCGAAACGCCTTTAACTGTGCAAAGGTTCCACAATTCGTTTTTTAATTTCTAAATGAAACGAATTTCTATGTTGAGACTCAATATATTTTCTTGCTATGAATGCACGTGTACGCTGGGTAATTCAAATATTTATCTAATATATCCAGTAGGCGGAAGGCTTTTGTAGATACTGTAGATATTTGAATTAGTCAACGTTACTCGAATAGTTGTTTAATAGCTTTAATAATTCAGACTCAGTTTTTTAACTCACCACTTACATCTAAAAATTACTGTGTCCTTTAAATTTATGAAAATAGGGGTTATAAAATTTTTGAAAAGACCACCTTCATATAAATGCATTCGTCAATACAAAGATATGTAGACAAATGATAATATATACATCGTGGTAGCAGTCACGAGTACTTATGTGAAACTTGCAATAATCTAACATAACATATGACACTAATACATTAAATATATTAACCTCAATAATATGAGTAACAGAAATAATAAAATTATATCAATAATAATTTCGTTAATATGACTATGAATCATGATTACAAATATAATGATAATTACTAATAGTACTGTTAACTATTATTATTATTACTGATTTTATCATTATTAATAATATAACTATTATCACTAATATAGTTGTTGTGGCTGCTGTGGCTAAACTATGAATATAATAATAATATCAATAATAGATGCTAAATTTCTACTAAATTAAAACGATGCAAAGATAATGTACGCGACGACAACTGAACGGAAGCGATCTCAAATTAAAATAAAATGTCCATAAGATAAAATTATTTTAAAAACACAAGCACAGTAACATATAAGAAGTCTACCAATAAGCTTTCAATTTTAAATGAAGAACTAATTAGATGTTAAAATGTAGTAAATGCTCTGCTCCAGAAATTTCTCAGTTTTATACATCATAGTAAGTGCAGTAAAATAGATGTTAATTTTCCAGTTCATTTTCATCCAAAAGTCAGCTGTTCTACTATGCCTTTAATCTGTTTCTGAAGTACGATGATTATTTTTTAACTATAACAAATAACGGTAGGATTTTCCTTTACTTGTTCGTGCTTGATGTCCCACTGAAACTCCCACTTGAAAAATTTTTCTTACACCGCAGAAAAAAACGGCAGTCAAAGTTCAAAAAAGTGATATTCAAGAATGAAAAAAAGGGGCACTCATGCAAGAAAAAAGTGGCCATTTTAACAGTGAAAAATTAGCATCCAAAGTGGTAAAATAGAGACATTGAAAGTAGTAAAAAATTGGCTTCAAAAAGTTTGAAAGAGCATTCAAAAAAGAAAAAGTGTAGTATTCAAAATATTAAAAAAGGACCTATCTATATAGTAAAAAAGTGGGAATCATTCGCTAATATTCGATTGTTTTCCCTTGTAATGTACAGTATTCGTGTACACCAGCGTGCGTACTTTTGCAACATATATCAAATTTGTACATAAAGAATTTCAGTATGCATTTATATTGAAAATCTAGGCTTCGGTTGCCTGGCCTTTAAAAGATTTTTGGTCTCAAATGGCTTCAAAAAGGATGAAGAGATCAGTTTATGTTATTTTGTGTGCGTAACTTAGTTACAAAAAATCTAGCAAGCATATAAATGTTCACAAATAACTTAGATATGCACTAGAAGTTCTCCAATTTAGGAATTGGTGTATCTGACAGTATTTAAAGGCTATTTTTCCCTTTAAAATTATTCAAAAATAATTTTCTCGATTTGTTCATTAGCGCATAGAAATAAAATTATTGTTCCCTTTGTTTCTCTAAATGTTTCGAGCTTAAAATTCTCTAGCAAGTGATGCTAGGACAGAAATTTTTTTACTGATTCCCGAAACGTATTTATTTTGATTACCTACAATTATTTATTATTAGTGTGTTTTAAGTTTATCCCCCCAAAATTGGTCACCTAAATATGAGTAAAGTCGTCAGTTTCCCTTCATAAGTTGATGTGTCATTTACCTCATCAAATTTTGTCTACTACTCCTGTTCATTAGCACGTAAATTAAACTGTATTTGCACTTTGAAAACATTATATTATTTGCTAAAAAGGTTATAATATTGTAGCTCGACGTGTTTCCCATTTTGGAAATAAAAATATATGACAGAGATTTAAATGAAATAGACTAGCTATGTCAGCAATAAAAAACTACGTAGAATACTTTTGCGAGTCTTATCATGTGTTTCATGTTTTTTACATTGTAATACCCCTGATGACATACAAATAATGAAACGACAGATAAATAGCCATAAACATTCAATGCATGAATCAATAAAATAACATTGATGTCCTCTAACATTTGTACAAGTTAAATGTATAAAATAAATAACTTGTTAAATGTTAGATAGAAAAATCACAGAGAAAATGTATATATATTACATACAAAATAGTGTCAAAAATAATTTAGCAATAGTTCAGAAGATAAAAATATTGTAACAGTGAAATGCATATTTTCACACAACAAATCAGCAAAAAAACATTAAGGGAAAAACTGTAAAGTAAAAATTTCGTTTACAATAATAGGAGTGTAACTTATTGGACGAATAATCACAAACAAGAGTCATGATCAGGTTCAGTTTTAGTCTGTTACGATGAGTTCAAGTCAGTCTCGTAAAGTTCGAGTACCTTCAATAAGTTGAGAGCGAGGACGGCCTGCAGTGAAGAGTTGCTAGCTTGATCTCAAGTTCTCAACTGAAGTTTGACCACCTTACAGCTCTTATAAAGTTTTTGAGGCTGCGTAGTGAACAAAGGATGGATGAATGTTCGCTTCTGAGTACTGCATATGTCGGTACTCCGCACAGCTGCAGTCCTGAATTACATTATTCTACCCACGCAGACCTGAAGGTTTTCAGACAATTTCCAAAATTTACATATACGTGATAATGAATGATTAGATTGTTGGAAGGTCAGCTGGAAAATTGGGGAGTAGCTTCGTCAAATTACGTAACCAAACGGAAAAATATACAATGATACTCAAAGAAAGTACCGTAAATTTTTTAACTGCGTTGTTGAAC
Source organism: Trinorchestia longiramus (assembly GCA_006783055.1). Classification (NCBI taxonomy): domain Eukaryota; kingdom Metazoa; phylum Arthropoda; class Malacostraca; order Amphipoda; family Talitridae; genus Trinorchestia; species Trinorchestia longiramus. The sequence goes on from VCRD01002160.1 coordinate 76,684, forward strand.
CAGAAATGTAATACTAATGCTTTGGACAAGACATTGTCCTACTTTTTCCTAAGTTTCAGAGTCTGATGAAGTTACTAAAAAGTCTAAAAAATGAAACACAACACGAGAGTGAATCCAAAAGTAATGGGTATTCATTTTTAAGAAAAGTTGCGTTCATTTTTCTACAAAAAACTGTTATGTACTTTCAAAATACTTTGCATTAAAACTAATACACTCATTATATATTTTATTCTATTGTTCAAATCATTTTTTTAATCCTTATGTCAAATGTACTCCCGTGCCTGTGTTGTTTTTTGTTTCACTTCTTCAACGTCAGCAAAACTTCTTCTGCTCAACTTCTTTTTTATCCTGGTAAATAAAATGAAGTTGCATGGAGTGAAATCTGGCGAGTAGGGGACTGCGGCTAGGAAGCCATGCCGTTTGTTATCAAAATTTGCGCATTATGAGAGCTCTGCTTCTTGCTGTGCTGCCAGCAAACCAAGCACAAATTTAGTTTCCTATCTTTTGATTTCCGAATCTCCCGATGAAATTAACTGAACTGGGTTTCACGACAAATCCACGTCAACTACAATGACTCTACTAGTTCATCAACAGTCTTACGTCGATCTTCAAAATGAATTCTCAAATTTGGTAGTATTTCAGTCTGTTCGAAAATTTGAAGCAAGTCCAGAGCATAGTTTGAGTTCAGTCGACACTTCACCTTTCATGAAGCAGTTAAACAACTCGCAGACACGAGCTTCACTACTATCATATGTTTTCTGAGTTGTTTTTTAACATGAGTTTTTGCGTCAATTTCTTCAACTAGCAAACAAAATTATGCAGCTCCACATTACACTATATAATCAGTAGTCTTAAAAAACAACACGTACACAAAATACCTTTAAAAGTTGAAGAAGCTTTCACAACCATCAATACCAATGCTTGACAGACTGACTTAAAATAGCGTAACTATATCACCCTGGTGGGTGAGCCGTGTACTACAAGTACCAACCTAGCTACAACACAACGCCCGTTACTTTTGGGTGCCTCCTCGTCGATTAAATAGATGTGAAATGTGTCTGAAATAGGTAAGATTACTAGATATCCTTGGGTATCTATATATTAATACGCTTACGACTATCGTACCTGTGCGTCACACCCTTCATTACGGTATCTATTATACGGTTGGGGTCGGGTCACGTTACATTACGTTACTTTGAGTTGGGAATTTTTTGAATGTTTTTGTTTTAGAATTTTTTTCCATTTTTAAATTTTTTAAATTGTTTAAATTTTTTAGATTTTTTCAATTACTTTTTCATGTTTTTAATGTTGTAAATTTTCAAATGGTTTGATTTTTTTATTTTTCGAATTTTTTGAGTTTTTGAATATTTCATTCGTTTTTATTTTTGATTTTGTTTTAATTTTTTAAATTGCTTAAAATTTTTCCTTTTTTTAGATTTTGAATTTTTTGAATTTTCGGAATTTTTTTAAATTAAATTAAAATTAAATTAAATTAATTAAAATTTTTCATCACCAGCTTGGTCGACTGGTGAGCGAACCTGCTTGCGAGCGGGAAGACCCGGGTTCGAATCCCGCTGCCGACATGGTTGACGCGGCTTGAAAACACGGCATGGGACTTGGGTAAAACAACTGAATAATTATCGAAGTAATTATCCGACCCAAGAATGGGCCAGAAGGTTCGTTCCTATAGCCTCATTCTATTCTATTATGTCGGTTATTTGATTTTTTTTAAATTTTGAATTTTTTGAATTTTTTGATTTTTTTTAATTTTTTTAATTTTTTGAAATTTTTGAATTTTTTTGAGATTTAAAAGTGCTGCTAGCGTATCAGTGATATCGACAATACCTTACTTATGTGCAAGCCTGTACTTTGCGGCCCCATGAAATTGCGAATTTTTGAATGTGGCCCTTGCACTGAAAAGTTTGCTCACCCTTGATCTAAAACAATGGAGCAGAGAATAAGAGAACAAAGAGAAGCAGCAAGAGACCGACAGAAAAAGAGCCGACAGCGCTTGCGAGAAGACGAAAGGCAAGCAACTCGTGATAGAAGCAGACTACGAATGCAACAGCGAAGGATGAATATGAGTCAGGAGGAGCGAGAATTGCATCTTTAAATCATTAGAAATAGAGATCAAGAAAGTCGAAATGATACGAATGATGTGGAGAGACAGTAATTTCTAGAAAACAGGAGAAACAGGTACCATGAAAGACGAAATGATATGAACGAGGTGGAGAGACAGCAATTTTTAGGAAACAGGAGAAACAGAGACCATGAAAGAGGAAATAATAATAATATGGAACACCAGATACATTACACTGCAGCCATGGATGTCCGATGTCAATTTTGCGGAACTTTAAGATTCCAAAGAGAACGACTAAATTGTTGTCATAATGGAAAAGTTTCACTTCCTCCTCTACAAGAAAACCCCGAAAATTTGAGATTACTCTTTGATGCCGACGGTGCAGAGGGTTCTAATTCCAGACAGAATAGAGGAAACTATAATTCTGCATTTGCTTTCGCATCTTTCGGTGCGAACATTAGACCTCCTCCAGGACGTGGACCATATTGTTTCCGTTTACAAGTACAAACTTACCACTACGCAAGCAGCCTCCATGGAGATGACTCTGAAGAGAGAAGATGCGGCCAGCTCTACATCTTAGAAACCAATGAAGCCATACAAACTAGAGCAGATGCGCACGAAAATGCTAACTGCTTAGTATCTGTTTTTCAAAAGATTAATGAGGCGATGAACAATAATCCTTACGCAGGAGCATACCACAATATGAGGGCTATTTAACAACAAGAACAAGAGAGAGTTGTAATTGAGAACATGCCACCAAGACGAGTAACCATGCAGTTCATCCTTGGCCCTGACAACAACCCAACAGGCAATGAGGTAGCAGCCATATTCGTTGGTGATGATAGCGCGCCTCCAATGTACCGTGATATTGTTGTTTATCCTATAGGTCTACAGAGGCATTGGATTACTTACATCTCTTGCCATCTTGATCCTATGGTTTATCCTCTTCTCTTTCCGAATGGAGAACCTAGATGGCATATAAATATGCCTCATGTGGAACATAGTGGTTTCATTTAATTTTCTAGGATGGCATCAAAGTTTTTGAATCATATAATCAATGATTGTTAATTTATTCACTACCTGTAAAATCATGCTACTGAACTAGCCGCGAATTATTCGCGGGTCCTGCTAGTCAGCAGTATTTAACGTTTTCATGCACTTGCCCTCCAAATGATGCTGGATCCGTCATAACAAGTCCCTTTCTACGTATGAAGTTGGGGTTTGTGGTCAGCACTGTGGGCTGAGGAACGCCATTTTAGGTTGAAGGTAAAAAAATTGTAGATTGGTGGCATCATTTAATTAGTAGTCTATAACTAGTGACTGAAGTATTTAAAATAATTTAAACAAGTATTAAAAATGAGTCTGAAATAAAAAGATAGAAATGGTTCGAGTGATTGTAAGTTTACACTATGAAGCTATATTAAACAAACGGATACATTTTGACACCGTGAATACTGATAATAGCTCCATATTCTATATATACAAACCAATTAAGTTGAATTCCAACGAAAAAGATATAACTGAAC
>VCRD01002161.1:4411-20328 GCA_006783055.1 Trinorchestia longiramus
ATAATTATCGAAGTAATTATCCGACCCAAGAATGGGCCCGAAGGTTCGTTCCTATAGCCTCATTCTATTCTATTCTATTCTATGAGCCAAATTAATGCAAGCAGCTAGAAAAATACCACCAGAGTCTTTCTGCAGTATGATTATTGCGTTAATCCTCTAATTATTTGCATACATTGAGCTATATTATCTGTTAATTCTTTACATTCAATGAGTTAAATGAAGCTGTGAATTATTTGGATTCATCGAGTAAGGTTAATTCCTTAATTATTTGGATTCATTGTATACAATCTTTTTCTTAGCGTCTCTGCAGTCATTAAATAATCCTCATTTCATTGCAGGATGTTAAGTCGTAATAAATTACCAATTACTACTAATTCTGTTTTTAAAACGGACACTGATGTGCGTTTTCTACATATCTTTCATGCTACACTACGTGTACTGCGTCTCAGAGCCTTCTTATTTAACCATTCCCAGGCCTCCTCAGTTAACCATTCCCAGGTCTCCTCAGTTAACTATTCCCAGGCCTCCTCAGTTAACCATTCCCAGGTCTCCTCAGTTAACCATTCCCAGGTCTCCTCAGTTAACATTCCCAGGTCTCCTCAGTTAACCATTCCCAGGTCTCCTCAGTTACCATTCCCAGGGCTCTTCAGTTAACCATTTCAACAGCTTTTCAGTTAACCATTCCCAGGCCTCCTCGGTTAACCATTCCCAGGGCTCTTCAGTTAACCATTCCAACTGCTTTTCAATTAACCATTCCCAGGGCTCTTCAGTTGATCCTTCCTAGGGCTCTTCAATTAACCATTCCAAGGACTCTTCAGTTAACCATTCCTAATGCTCTTTAATTAACCATTTCTAGGGCTCTTCAGTTAACCATTCCAAAGGCTCCTCCGTTAACCATTCCCAGGGCTCTTCAGTTAACCATTCCAAAGGCTCCTCCTCAGTTAACTATTCCCAATCACCGACTCCATTCGCAAATTTACCCTCTTTATTGTCTTGTATTTTTCGAAGTCATGAAGGACACAATTCATCACCAGCGTTCCTCCATTAGTCTTTCCTAAGTACCATCTTTATTTGCAAATATTCACTTGCGTCTCAAGGGTTTTAATTATTTTTTGAGACGCTCGAGCCGCCTATGCTGCACTGGACTGTGCCCGCTAGCTGGCCTCGTGTAGGAAGAGCGAGAAATCCCGCTCATCGCTTAGCATAATTCACAAGAAAATGAGCCTTAATGAGCGTGTAATAATTCTCTACACGCACAGGTACTGCATTATCCTCACCTGTAAGTACAGTCCTCAAGACGTGCCAGCACTGGCAGCTCTTCAAGCTCTCGCTTCATGAAATGCAAGTGACGTATTTGTCAGCGGTGTCAAGTCATCTCTTGTACAGATACACCTTGGTGTACAATGTACCATGTACTATATGAAGCTTGCATATGCCTCTTCACTTTCTAACTGATTTGAGATATTTCATATGCAGGATGGCCTTTGTATATGAACATATGTATTAATTTTTACACTTGACAGCAATGTAAACAAGTCAAAAACTGAAAATATTGGTTTCATAATAAATTTTGCGCGTGATTAGAGTCGATGCACTAAATACACTGAATATACATTTTAACATCGTTCTCTTCGTGTTAGTTCCCATAATCAGTTAATGGTTAAGATTGGCTGCATCTGGTAGTATTGCACATTGCATTAGTGTTCAATGTGAATAGAGCGTTGCATTTTAAAATTTCAGAATTGTATGACGTGTTCAAGCCCTGCATTTACCGCAATTAATAGCAATAACAAAAAAGTTACCAAGCTTAAATACATCTTTTTCTGTAGGTGATATACTGCCTAAGTAGTACTATTGATTATTATTATATTAATTCAATAAAAGTGAGAAAGGCTAAAATCAACAGAATATATATTTTCATGAATGATTTAATGTCTGGATAAAATGCCTCACAAGCTAGGAATAACTTCAAAAAATCAGACAAACACTACCAGCACTGTTCAATTTTAGATCAACAAGATTAAATCCACATTAACGGATTGCAAGCGCGTATGAGATGATCGTCCCCAGTCCTTGATGAAGACTGATCATAGTAAGCAGGGTCCTTTGATTCATCAACAACGGCTCATTGCTTAACCCATCGGAGTAGCGACGGCACCAATGTTTTACCATGTAAAAATCGTAAATTGGGTCCAATAAATTAAATTAATGCAATGCTTGGATGATCAGTAACATTTTAAGTTTTTTCCCCCGCGTATCGTACACTAAGACTTGTAAATTTCGGTTTGCAATCTAATAGTAAGTTGTGGGAGAACTGAATCCTATTCGCTTCCTGCGAAGGAAATGAACCTTTGAAGAAAGTTAATACTAAAAATCAAATTGTGTAGAAAAATCTCAGCTGCGTTCAAAAGCGATATGGTTATGACTTAACGAATTGACGTAAGATTTGTTCATATTTCCGTTTTTAAGTGCTAACTGCAGCACGGAAAAATTTATTTTATGCAAACCATACTATGACAATCCTCTCGATGATCAATGGCTGGTCACATGGCAATTAACATGCTTAACAGAGAGATTTAGATGTTATCTCAGTCATTTAGTTATTTACAGAAATGCATCTAAAACACCATAATGTATGAACGCGTAAATTTAGACGTTGTTGTTGCATGACAACGCAACGCCAACACCAAGAACAGGAATACGACGCTCAATTGCGTCTTGACGCTCTGACGTATTCAAGCTTAAAGAATTTGGAATCTACAAAAAACATCAGTGAGTGCAAATCAGTTCATATACTCAAAGTTCTTAAAAAAGGTATTGGATCCTTGGAGACTATTTGTTGAAGCAGATCACATCTTTACTCTGGGTATATATTGCTCATTGCATCTTTGTCAAATAGATCACAGCTTATTTAATTTATTATGAGTTAAAATTTATTTTAAGCTTTTTAATTCTCAATTCCTTGCATTTTCCCACAGCACGTACAAAATTATCAAAAGTAACTCGTTGAAAAAATAGTAGTTAAATCGTCGTCCTACTCTCACTGCTAACCGTCTTCAAAGCACAACGAACCCTCCAGAGTTATTTTTTCTTCCTCTTTCTTTCAATTTGTTTCATGCTAAGTTTTTAACTGATTTGCCACTCATAAAAGTTCTTCCTTGACTTATTTGACAACTAATTTACATATACGCATCCCGTGTCTTCGAACTCGAATGTCTCAGAGAACATTATTTTTTATTTTACTTTCTTCTTTTTCAAGTGGCCAGATAAACATCATCCCTGGCGAAGCATTCTTCACATTTTGAAGTCAAACTCAGACACTGTTACAATTTGAACATTTTTTTGAAAAAATCAAACATTTAATTTTTTCCATACGAAATCTTTTCGACACATCTACGCTGTAGAATAAAACACCCCATCTTCAAGATGTGATCTTTTAGGCTCTCTAATACTAGTTTTCAAAAAAAAATTATTTTTGTGCTTCACAAGAAAAAAGAAAACAATGAACAATGTTTTTCAAATACAATTCGAAAAGTGCCATATGATACAACATTCGATTTTAAAATGCCTTTCTAAAATCCTTAGGTGTCAAGTATCCTGCGGGTAATAAGTAATGAAACAGTAGTGCCTACTGTTGTACCATTGAGCAAAGCTTAGAAATAAAAGTACGTAGAAACTGCAAAAAGACGTTTACTTTGAAATAAGTAAACAGACGGAAGAAAGACCGTGTTTTAGTACCCACAACTAATGGAGGATGTTATGTGCTTTACAGCTTCATCACAGAGCTAATCAATCATTCTAATGCAGATTAAAGGGTAGGCAGTCGCACCATAACCCGTATGTACCACACTGAAAATGAGAGTTAAACTCGCTTCTCATCACAACTTTCGCAACTAGTTTTTATAAACACGCTGGCTTTTTCGTATTTCTAGTCTTCATATCCTGATTTTTTACTCGAGTGGCGTTGCTAACACTAAATCGAAATGTATTTTTTATTGGCGGGTTTTAATGCATGATCAAGATGGTGTTGCAAGCATGAAATTAGCAGAGGGATGATATATGGTGGTTGCAGCTAAAGGCATTCATGGCTGGCTGAGCAAGAAGCTCAAACCTCATGCATTTCTTCGAGGCGCACCTCATCAATTTCCGGTAAGTCACCTCGCTACTCAATGTTCAGTTCTCAAGATCCTTTACTAATTACTATTCTGCATCAATTTTTCCTAATAGTGCGCAAGTTTTCAGTTCCTCTATTCCAGTGCTATTTCGGATCAATTTCCATTGAAATTGTTCAGGTTTTCAATTCTTCCGTCTTGTACATATTACTACTTTTCATCAATTCCCTTTGAAATTGTACAGGTATCCAGTTCTTCAGTTTTGTAGATATTATTATTTTGTGTTAATTGCCCATTGATTTTTTGAGATGTCCAGTTCTTCAGTACTCTAAAGATTGCTATTTTTAATCAATTTCTAAAATTCAACAGTTCCTGAGTTCTTATATTTACTGCTTTTTACCATCAATTTGTCCTAAAATTGCACCTAGTTTTCCGAGGCATAACAGTTTGGTGTGTGCGATTTTGGTTACACGCTTGTGGAGATTTTCGACCACAATTTTTTGCAAGGTAATTGAGGTAATAGACGTCCAGCTCTGCTCTTATTGGCACTGAAAAATGGATGTAGACAGACATTCTTGCGACAGACACGCTGAGTTTCCTGTGCCAAGATTCGCTCTTCCTTCATTCGTGTCTTAAGTCAGTTTTATGATTCAGTTTCATTATTTATGAGCAAGTAAATCACTACCGAAAATGTTTACACCCATGGAGCTCCAGACATGCGTTCCCATTTAGGCTCAGCTCATTAATGCTGTAAAATATATCAAAGAATTCAAGTTGCTTCTTCCAGTTCCAGTACCTGAGGTGCCTGAGTAATCCTTTCTTGACTGGCTGACGTTTTTTATGTTTCAGAATGAGCCCTAAACTCGGATTCAACTTATGAAGTATTAAGGTATAAATCAAATATAATATAATGGTATTCAACTAATGAAATATTACAGAATTCAACTTTTATAATATTATTGCATTCAACTTATGAAACATAATAGCATTTACAGTGACAAATATTTATTGCCTTCATTTCAATTTCAGTGCTTCACTCCTAAGTTCTCACAGAAGGGACCTTCAAAAACTTCCTAACTCTATTAATAATCTTGCAATAGTTTTTATAATATTCAGCGTGAATACTCAGTAATTTTGTTACTCATAATTTTACTTTTTGATTGCAATCTTCATTCTTTTTTTAACTGACTGAAAAATTCACTAATACCAAAATGCTTTGAGTTGCTCATTAAAATTAAGCTAATATTTAAACATAACACCTTCATCTGCTGATCAGAACACGTACAGAAGGTCACGTTTAAATTCAATAAAAGAGAATCAAGGTTGTCTGGAACGTAAAAACTGCATGGATGTACTAAAAACCAGCATAGTAATTTGTAGACTAATGTTCTCTTTAGTTTGAGACATGAGATTTGTCCGTGACCGTCGAATTTAATAGTAACTTCTAAATGGAATTGATCATTCGATTATGTATGTATGAGAGATTCGATTCGATTATTCGATATTCGATTATGTATGTATATGTATAAGAGTTTTCCTTTTATCGTTCACGCCAGTTCAATTTCAGTTGAGTTTTACTTCGCTGCATCGCAACACAACAATTAGTTAATAAGTCCAGCGTTACCTGGACACCATTACATGGAAGGAAATCCTGCCTTACCTTGTCTCTGGTAACAAGTGTTTTACAACAGCTTTTGAAATTTTTTTCATTACAGCAACGTGATCCCATTTAGATTTTCTATAAACCTAATTCTAAGCACATGAGTGCAAGTCAACAACGGCAATGCTAAAATTAACCAATGTGAAAAAGACGTGCGTCGAAGATTAACGAAGTTCATGCTATTTATTTACAAAAGTGTTAAAAAAAACATCGCTGTACGCTTTCATTTTATCAGGTAGACAAAGTGTTCAAAGTTGCAAACTCCATTTCCATAAAATTCTACCTTAGTAACATGACCATCTATTTTTCATTTTCTTATTGATGTAATTATTGCTCGTCTTCTACTAGTGATTTCTAATTTAAAAATTTGACAAGTTAGCACTTCAATCACAAAAAACTGTAGATCATAATCCGATATTAGTAAATGAATAAAGGCTATGTAATTCATGAATTGGTCGTTGCACAACTTCCTTCGTCTTCTAACGTTTATCTTCAAATTTGAAAGCTTCCCAGGGAAAAACTTGACGTCATAATTTATTTTCCCCATCATGAACACATGCTATAATTAAGGAAATGTTTACAACATCAGTCAGAGAATAAAAAATGTTTTCCCTTTCCACCTACAGAAATCGCCATGTTACTCACTTTATTATATTCATAAAACTTATGTAACTGTTTTTACCCCACCTTTATTTAGTGGTTAATTACTTTGCTTATGACCTGCAATCAACAGTTGTTATGAAAACGCTCTTTAACTTTCAAAGTTGAGAAAGTTTTCCGTGATCTGATATTTTCCTTTTCATGGATGCTGTAGGGATACCTGCATCTAATTTATGAATGGGATATTTTCTGAAATTATAATACAATGAATGTACCTAATCGCCGACTCCTACTTTTTGCATGATAAACAAATTTATATGTTCGAGTCATGGATGAAAAGTAACAGTCCATCATTTTCCCACTGACTCACCTGTAATTTTCATGGATTACCGTACACACATGCAGGATTTTCTTCAGTGGCTGGACAGAACGGTAAGTTGCACTGCCCGACGAGAGCGCTGTAGTAATGCGCCTCAATTTAAACGAGCTCATCGTGTTAAGTAATGAGCGTGCCTGCTGGAGTCACTAGCTCGTAATTACCTCTGTAGCTCAAATTAATTACTGGTGGCTGTAATTTAATGGGAGCGCCACTGCCGACACAACGTAACTTTTCTCCATATATTAGTTGGAAAAAACTGCTGGAAAGTCGCTGCATGAGAAGATGGTGGTGCTGTTGCAGGTAGAGTGGCTAAGACCTAGCATTTGCTAGGTACTGGGCTAGTATCAAGCAGATGAGCTTAAAAGATGATCCCGGTATTCACTAAAAAAATTAATTTTTGGTAATAAAGTTAGTTTCAATGGGATATATTGAACTAGGAATATATGTTGGAGCAGCACGTATGGTACGTGTGAGGCTGCTACACGTATTGTACGTGTGAGTCTGCAACACGTATAGCACATGTGAGTCTGCTACACCTATAGTACGTGTGAGCCTGGAACACGTATAGTACGTGTGAGCCTGGAACACGTATAGTACGTGTGAGGTAACAACACGTATAGTACATGTGAGTCTGCAACACCTAGAGTACGTGTGAGCCTGGAACACGTATAGTACGTGTGAGGTAACAACACGTATAGTACGTGTGAGCCTGGAACACGTATAGTACGTGTGAGGTAACAACACGTATAGTACGTGTGAGTCTGCAACACCTAGAGTACGTGTGAGCCTGGAACACGTATAGTACGTGTGAGGTAACAACACGTATAGTACGTGTGAGTCTGCAACACCTATAGTACGTGTGAGCCTGGAACACGTATAGTACGTTTGAGGTAACAACACGTATAGTACGTGTGAGTCTGGAACACGTATAGTATGTGTGAGGTAACAACACGTATAGTGCGTGTGAGTCTGCAACAAGTTTAGTACGTGTGAGTCTGCAACACGTATAGTACGTGTGAGCCTGGAACACGTATAGTACGTGTGAGGTAACAACACGTATAGTACGTGTGAGTCTGCAACACGTATAGTACATGTGAAACTGCAACACCTATAGTACGTGTGAGCCTGCAACACATATAGCACGTGTGAGGTAACAACACGTATAGTACATATGAAATTGTAACATGGGCAGCCTGACTAGGACGGTTAGATAGCCACAGGGGTTACAGAAGATCATTTCTCAACTCAAAGAGAAAGAGATGCGAGCTCAGATATCTAGGCCTATGCACAGAGCAGCTTTCCTAAATGGAGCATCAGGTGCAAGCAACACAAGTAATATTATTTTCCGAATGAGGCTAGATGTCTGGATGTTTGTTCACACATATTCAATTCAAAAATGGTAACCTACACTTGAAAGGTTTAATTTACGTGGTAAATTCATATTCATGAATATGTTGTTGTCAATAAAAAGGAATTTGCTTGCAATGTGATTGCAAAGCTTAAAGTTACCACAGCAACGTCATCTGTGTTTACGAAAAACGATAGTTGAAAAATGAGCATAAAATTTTCATTCAATTTTAACATGAGAGAGAAAAGAAGAACACAACAAAACAAGGAAAAAAAAGTGCTGGATTTCAACACGCAAAAACGCCGGAAGGAAAAAAAGACAAGAAAGAAGAAAGGTCGTCAGTAGAAATTTTTCTATATGACTTGCTAGACAAGTTTCACTTCGCTTAAGAGACCAATAAATTTTTGAACTCAGAAATTTAGGAAGGAGAAAGTTCAGCATTCTGCACGTTCGACAAGCTGAACTCATGTTTCAAAACCCCTGCTTTTATAAAGCTATTAAAATTCAGAAGAAATATTTACACTCTTTAGTAGCAATAATGCAATTTCTTCGACTTTGTTGGACATTTCATCTGAAGTGTACCTATTTCGATAAATTGAGTGGTGACTAGAAGATAATGACCCCTACATATCCTCTCCGTCAATATTATTTCCATAATTTTGTAGGGTCACATCATGTATACAAAAAATTTAACCGCAACAATGTGCAAAAACTCTTACACCTAAAAAACACATTTACTAACGATCGATAGCTAGTACCCAGTAAAGAATCAACTACAAAACGTCTTCACTTTTTAAAAATCATTTTTTCCAGAATAGTGTTCAGTTTTGTATATGATGTCTTTATTTCCAAAATTATTATCTCACTTTTTGCGAACAAGCGCTCTACGGTTAATTGCCCAACTTTTTATTGTATTTCACTAGATTTAAAAAAATACATATAATGCTAACTCATCATGTACTGGAAGCTAAAACCTTAAAAAGTATTCGTGATACCGAGTCATGTCATATTTTACTGATACTGTCATATTTTAAGCAATTCTGGAGCCCTCATAGTGGAAACTAGTCCATCAAAGAGATATTCCTTTGGAAGCACGCTTGCTCTTTATAGAAGCATTAAACGAAGAGTTTAAGAGACACCTGAGTTCAATTTACATGCTATTAGATCTTGCCGCTGCTCCTCGACTCCTATGCTTATGGAAGCGACCTCCAATACTGTCAATCTCAGCTTTGTTTGCGGCAAGCAAGCGGTGTATGCAACTGAAAACAGCGAACGAAGAAACTGTGTTGGTATAAACTTACTACCGATGGTCGTCACTAGTATACTTTAGCACCACTTTGCCACTAGAATGATTCACTGGAAAAATTGTATCAATTAAATGCAGTAATTTGGAACTTCTAATCAGGAAACCAATGGCCAGCCACGAAACCGATGAACTACCAGAGATGAGACCGATGGAACTACCGATGACGAAACCGATAGAACTGCCACCCAAGAAACCAATGGAACTACCAATAGCGAAACCAACGAACGATCAATGAGGAAACCAATGGAATTGCCAATTGCGGAAAACAGTCAATAGAAAACAAATGCTGAGCTAAACTTACTAGCTCTATATGGGCATCAATCCTAGACTTTCATCACCGCTTTAGTACATAAATGATGTTTTCTAGCTAATTAGTTAATAAACTTAAATGATCAAAAACTATGAATAACGTTGGAAACCTTATTTCGTAAGGAAATCGTTGATCTGTCAACAAGAATTCAAGAACAGCTAAAATCTTGTACGAACCTAAAAATTCTCATCCCAGAATTTCACAGTGACGACTGTTTTCATTATGATAATATTCAATGATTCCACGTCTCTAATGAAGAAAATTGATGGAAATTATTAAATGTTTCTCAAATAATGTTTTTTTAAATTTGTTGCTACTTTTATAAACTCAATACATATTTTGACCATATTTTACATGAATGAATCCAATTTCGTTTTAAAGAAGTACGAGCCTGCACTCGATAAATGTCTTTGCGGAGCTGTCAGTCCTGCAAGAAATTCGTTGATTGCTCACCTCCATGAGCTTAACAGCACCTCTTCCTGTATTTCCAAAGCTTGGTAAACATGGCGGCGTCTTGAGTTCATCTTATTGCTCAGGCGCACCGCACCCATTAATGAGCGAATAGAAAAGCATCCTCTCCAGGCTCCTTTTAAGGCCTCCTCACTATCCTTTATTGCGATGCCATGAGCCTAGCCCTCTGCAAATTAGTTCAAGGCTCATTAGGACAACTCGAGTCGTTTGTCCAAGACTCAATAGCAGATATCATTTCCAAAGACATGTCTGCTGGAGCGATTACTGACAGCCATTGGGAGTGTTATTCTCTTATACGGCAGGAGCTGAGCCGTTCCTGGGCACAGCCTCATCATGATAAATCAGGTAAGCATTGACAGAGTGAAAACTAGCGACACGGCGTGGGAGTTTAGCTGTAAGCAGTACTTCATGTGCATGTTAATGTACAAGGAATAAACATGGCAGAAGACATGGAATAAATAGCAGACACGAGTCTGTGCCCTGATAGCGCACTGGTTTATAGTTAACACCATGAATACTGAGCACTGATAAAGTGGTACGAATGCTTCAAGTCAGACACACATGTTTTCAATGTCCAGATTAGCAGGAAAACTAGGCTTTCCCAAGCTAATGTTAGGATAATATTTAACGTCATTTGTTATCAAATCGGGCCGTCTCCAGCAGATGTTTGGATAATATCGTCATTTGCTGCCAAATTAGGCTGACCACAGCAAATGTTTGGACGATATTACCGTCATTTGTTTCAAATTAGGCTATCGTAAGCAAATGTATGGTATTGTTTAGCTCCATTTGTTGTCAACACTGCCTCCAACATAATATAACTACCACTTTGCTGTTACTAAAACTAGTTTGTTATGAAGCAAAGCAAATAATAATTACAATTGAGTTTACAGGTATCTTTTCCAGTTAAAGGAATAGTGTCATATTTTTGAATAATTTTCTGTCCAAATACGCAATTAATTCATATCATCATGAAGTTTTTCGTCCGTTCTCAGGAGAATTGTTAGTTATTTTTCGCTGGTGAGATGGTAGAGTAGACTTTACATATGAGAAAATCAAAGAAATATTCATACATTGTATTTAACAGACAATTGTGTTATATTTCCATTGCAGTTGAATCTAAATATTGAGAGCTATATATATGTTATAAATGACTTGAAGCAAAACTGAAATGAATCGAAAATGTTTGTTGATGAAAATTATGAAAACTTTCTTGAAATATAGGCTACTCCTGCGAAAAAAAATTATGAACTTTTTATTAGACTAAGCATATACATACATAGTATACGTTATTTCTAGCTTTCAGCTGAACATACTAGCTGCAAGAGAAATGTCAAATCACTAATTAAATCAAACTCGAAACTAAAACAGCCTGGTAGATATGCAGAAAATTTCTAAATGTAAATTTCCTCACATATTGGTATAAAATACACGTCATGCTCAACAACAACAAAAATAAATGTATACACGTACATATCATACTTCGTAAATTTAGATTTATTTTCGAGTTGGCCACTAGTGAGAATGACTTACAATTATTTCCATCATGGAGTAGAACTAGTGAGCGCTCGCTCGATAGAGGCTAATTGCTGCTAATTGCCATTAGTTGAAGACACCGGGAATGAGGCTTGTTTTGTCTTAAAATGATCACTGGCTTGAACAAATGCATATTTCTCAGGAAAAACAACTAAACTGACGTAGATATGTTTTCACTTCCATAAGCGTCCAACTTTCATTCAGTTTTCAGGAAAGTAAATGAATTCAACTTATTCTGTTTGCTCTTAAAATGCCTTGGGTACTTTTCTTTCTTCAAAAACAAACAAAAAACGAAATAAAAATTCAAAACAGTAGTCAGAATAACAAGTAATTTTGCTGCTCAAATGACTTAAAAATACTACTCATCAGCCTCACATATTCTGAATTGGAAGAACAGTCTCCTCGACCCGGGCTTGCAAAATTTAGGCACGTTCTTCAACTTTTAGCTTTTATTTTACACACTGTGAGAGTTTCTCTCGGGGCAATCAAATGTCTCAGACCAGCCGTTTGTCTAAAATTAGATTAACACGTATCTGTCAACTATTTTAAATGACAAATTAACGTCAACTTGCATGCTAATGCACTGCCACAAAAGGAATATAGCCTCATAAAAGATTCGCCTGCACATTAACCCATGACGTGGGTTTATATAGACCAGTAAACACAGGCTTTACAGATGGACTCGAAGAACTGGAAACTCTCTTCCTGTGTAAAATTGAACACAACGAAAATTCAGTTTTCAATAAGTATAATAATTATGTAATTCAATTTTAAACAAACTTGCTAATTCGGCAGGATGTAGAAGTGCAAAATGTTTGTTAAAATAATGGAAAAATATTACATTTTAAGTAGAACTATATGTAGAAGTTTACAGTAAGCATTATTTATTTCTTATTAAACTGTCGCTTCAGGCGTTACAAGTCCACGAGTATTTGAATAACGTAATAATTCCATTAACATGCAATTTATTTGCACTTAAAAATCACTCTTGGTTTCATTAGAAAGAGCCATCATTAGTGTTAGAACAACAACAATTTCTTGTTTATGATATATAATATTACTTTCATATTCACCTTTAAATAGCGTGCAGCAACTGTTATGAAACTTTTTCAATGTACTTGTAGACTTTGATATTTGAAACATGGACGAGTTTCAATTCGAATAAAATTCTGGATAAAATATTTCAGTATCTTTTAGTTCCCAACATCACGTGTTATGCCGCATTTCCTTGATTTACATGGTAACAGAAAGAAAAATATTTCAGCTTATGAATGGCTATAACTCACTACTATAGGAAGAGAGGTAACGTATACTGGATACTAAATGAAGCTTCAAAATCTTCTATTTCAGATGATTTGTGTGTGCTCTCTTCACTAACAATAGTTAGTGGGTTATAGCCATTCAAAACCCGAAGCATTTTTGGTGGGCACCCTATACAACGAACAGAAGTTTGGAGACTTCAACGCAGCTTAGGTAACAATCCTTGTCTCTGGCTCTAAAACGCCTTCTCAGTTTTTGTACTTTTTGTCCAACAGTTTTTGTACATTTTATGCCTCAATTTTAATGCCACTTATCTTCAGTTTTTGTTCCTTTTATTACTGAGTTATTCTATTTTTTTCCTCAGTGTCTTGACCTTTTCTTCCTCAGTTTTTAAGGCTCTTATTCCAGTCTTGAATTTTTTGCAATTCACTTTTAGTCTCTTTTTGTTTTCAGTTTATGAACCATTTCTTTGTCTAAGTGTTTTACTTGATTCAAGCTTCTAAACGGTAATAACTCTTGATAGTTATTCGGGTTAAATGCCTCGTAGCTAATAGGCGTACAAACATGGTTCTGTTGCACAGCTTCTACAGCCACAGTGCGTGAGCCCTGTAAGTGTACCTAGATCTTGAAAGTGTTGGAGTTATAGCAACGATGATCTTGTCACTCCTGCATTCTAGAATTGCTATCACTACTGCTACTTGTATACCACAGAAAGCTTTATAAAAAACAAGAATTCATTATTTCAGATATCAGGAGAAGTTATTGGTATCAAACATACTATAAGAGAATCTGAGTTAGTTAAAATTTGTCTCACTATAACAGGAAGAAACAGTTGAAATCTGAAATGATTATTTATACACACATGCAATAAATTCCCAGGTTTTTGTAACTTATGGTTAATTTGTCAACGCTTGAAGGGGCCAAATTTTCCATACTGTAAATATCAAGTTAGATACCTCTTCTCTGTGTCTACAGCTAGAATCAGGAACTTTCTTAGTCTAAAATGTATTCTACACAAACACGTTGGCCTCGAATCAATAAAGGCTTGCATTAAAATAAACAGGCATGGCATTTGCATGCATATGTACACAGTGTATGTGAGGCTATTGTACACGATCATAAATTTGCTTCTGGAGACTGAGCATGATTGCATGGTGTGTGCGTGACTAAAATACCTATGTTTGATTAAGGTGTGTGTACGTGACTAAAATGTCTGCACGTGATTGAGGTGCATGTGCGTGATTGATGTCCTGACTTTATACAGCATAGATCTTGTGAAGCAGCACAAGAATGAACCAAACAGCTCGTTTATGCGACCATATTGGATTTTTTTCTATTCCATTCTAATTTACATACTGTATCAATTCTATTGCATAAATACGATACTATTATATATGATACATATATCATCATTGAGTGGCAACACTTATTGTATTTCATATCATTTTCATTATCAATAGGAAGTAGTAAATCGAGTCCTCACCAGGCGGTGCCTAGATACACGCTGGCATTAAATTTGTACACGACTGTTGAGCACACTAAGACCATTGTAAAATTTTGTAGGACTGGAACCCACATAACCAGTGGTTCTCCGCCGGAACCCACAATTATTGCATTCATTCTTAGGCAGTCTGCCACTGAGCGAAGACAGCGTAAGTGGTAGGAATAAGGCAAGAGAATCTTAACGACCTCATGGGCGTTGATGAGGTTGGCTGCAGCTGATCAGTATTTTGTTCGCACACCACAATGGCACCACTGCTGGACATTAGATGGTGGTTCACTTTATGCATTTTGATGCACAGTTTTATTCTTTTACAAGATCCAGTTGAGAAAAGTCATTAGTTTATGAGTAAATGAGAGTTTTACCTAATTTATAGTAATTATTATTACAAACAATGTCACTGAATGTTACAAAAGAAAATTATATCGAGAGAAATTTTAACCAACGAGTTTTTAATGCAAAATTTAACTACATCGTTTAATTCATTTTGCGTAATTTCTGAAATAAAATATAAGCAATATATATATATATATATATATATATATATATATATATATATATATATACAGCGCTAGCAGCTCTGTATATAATATATATTTTATATATATAAATGAAAACTAGCTTAAAAATAGCTGGTGAAAGTGAAAAATATTTTAGGCCCAGAAATTGTAGTTATCTGGTATATAACTCTGTTTAATACAGAATAACCAACAGAATGTCAACGAGAAGAGGGTTTGAAATCTTTCATATACACAGCCTCTCATTAAATTTAATCTACCTTGATGCTATAAAAGCTCTAACTTGGGTTCCACGAGTAATGTTTTTGGTATGTAAGCATACACAAGCATTATGCGGATCATTTTCAGAGCATCAAACAGCTACTCCTGTGGGCTTGTTATGAGGCTCTTTTATTCAAACTATACCTTCAGTTCTGTTCATTAAAAAAAAATATTAAATAAAAACAGATAATGACAATTTATGTTTGTTCAATAATGATAGAAGTAAAAACAATAAGTATAATAATGATGATAATAATAATGATGATCCTAATAATAATAGAGGTTTGAAAAAAGAACCGTAATAAATTATGTAAATAGAAGTAGCGCACGCTGCGTAGAGCAAGCGAGCGTTGACCAACACAAAAAAGTGAGCAGCGCATCATCTGGAGCAAGTCAGGGACTGCCAAATTAGGGAATTGCTAAGACACCCCGCTCTGCTATGGAGTGTGCAATGCTGCAAAAAACGCATTATACACGAGGGTGTGTCGGGCGTGTGGTGCAGGGCCGCGCCCCTCTAGTAAAAACTCCATCGTGTCGCAAATGTCACGGACTCCGGAGGCAGTGTGTGCTGTGAGCTATGAGGGGCTGTTAGTTACGGTGCTAGCAGTTCTCTGTTAGTTACAGCGCTAGCAGCTCTCTGTTAGTTACGGTGCTA
>VCRD01002161.1:25577-49608 GCA_006783055.1 Trinorchestia longiramus
ATATATATATATATATGTACAACGGGTGGGGCAGGGGTCACTTCACACTTTTAAATACTATTACAACAAAACTTAATAGAAGTAAAAAAGTGGATTATATATCAAATGAAAGAGGAAATCTATCTTGGAGTTTTATTTCGTACCTAGTATACCGATTAAAAGTTTGTATTGTTACTCGTAAACTTTTCACTATTTTCAGTAACCCCATAAGCGCAAAATCTAGCAAGGAACAGCGAACAATAATAGTAGAAGGCTATTTCACACGTAACGGAACCTTAGTTGCAGTGAAGAGGGACTTCATGACAACATTTAATTAACGAACAAGTTCTCCCAGACATTGCATTATTGCAATGATTTCAAGATTCAGAGAATCTGGATGAACAGCTGATAAGGAACACTGGTAGACCGGGAACAGCATAAAATGCAAAAGCAATTCAGCGCGTTTCAAACAGCTTTCAACAAAAGCCACGAACACCGGGCTCTTCCTTTCCTTTCTTTTGGGGATGTCTTAAATTAAGGATTTACATCAATAAGCCTAATACTCTACTAGAGTTAATATGTAACATAATTGAAGAAATCAACAGAATAACTCAAGGTGTTTTGGAACAGGTCATAAAAAGTACTGTGAAAAGAAGGCGCACTTGTTTGAACTGCAATGAACAACATTTGAAGGATATTATATTCAAATAATAAAACTTTTGCTAAATAATAATGAAACTCCAAGATTTCTTCTTTCATTTGATATGAAACCCACGTGTTTGGTTTTATTAGGTTTTGTTTTAATAGTATTTAAAAGTGTGAAGTGACTTCTGCCCCATCCGTTACTTACATGTCATTCCTATTAACGAAAATAATGAAATACTTTAACTGTGTCACAATGTTGTGTTTTTGATAATATGGTGACCTAAAGAAAGTAAAGTAACAAAATTGATAGATGTTGATTCTCATGGAAAGGGTCCCATTAGAGAATAATTTAATTTCAGTTACACCCCGTGCATTATTGAAAACTTGTTTGAAAAAAGAGGTCTGCGTGATCCATTGGCTTCGTCTTCGTCTTTTAAATACTATAAAAACTTTCACAAAAAGTTCTTACTCTCCCTGTAATTTCTTAAATTAACTGGGAGTTGTTTTATTTGGCACGCCACGTCAAGTAAGTTGTAACTATTGTAGTTCTCAATAAGATTCACAATTTTTCTGCTATGTACATAATAAATTTTCACTTCCCTCTGCACGGGCGGAAACCCTATAGCTCTCGACCCCTGAGCTATGCATTTCCTGGCTGATGACATCAGTGTTAGTCAAGTATTTAAATGCAAATAGAAATAGAGCAAATTGAGCTGTTCTCGTGATAAAGTGTGGGCGGTCAGGCAGGTCAACATCATGATATGCAATACGGTCCTTGTTTAAGTTTTCGGCTTCAATTTATGGCACACTTCCAAACTAAAATTATACGATTGCAATTTGATGCTCCTGAAATCCGATTCACGATCCAGCAAAAGCTAAAAACGCGTCCACGAATTTAAATGACAAGGTAAAGCTCGAGAAGCTTTTTGATGCAGCGAAAGACTTTCGATGGGCTAACCACGTTTAAAAAGCAGCTGCAGTGCATGCTATCGGTCTTCAGTCTGCCAATAAACCACAAGCACCAATTACCAAACCAGCATTGAATCAGCGTTCCGTTTTTTAGAAAACCAGTCCTTGCTCGTTCAGCAGTGGTTTCACAATCACCATTCAAGCTATCCCTGTTTTTAAGGAAGCCGAAGCATAGCGAAAACATGTTATTTAATACGACATTTACACAAACAAGTTATCAGATACTGTTTCTTTGGAAAATTCGCTGTTAACTGATGACCTCTAGAAAAATATCGAAAACCTTTCCTATGTCAAAGTGTGTAACGGAAGCCCAATCCAAATATCGATCACTACTCCGACCAGTGGTATGAATAACATTAGAAGGAAAGTTACCGAGAGACTCCTCTAAATTTGCAACCCAATTTCCATCCATAATGCCAAGGTGCGATACTAGACAGATAAATATGATGTATGTGGGAAGTTTGACGTGGACAATTACTCAATCGAATTACGTCGCTTCGAGGACCCTCAATTTCGACTGCCAAAAAAATCAACAGTGACTGATGGCTTCATCATGGGTCGGCATGAAATATGCGCCTCATGGCCAAGCAGCGGGTACGAATATCATACAAGAAGGTTATGGAAGTGTCGATTGCTTGAAACTATGTTAGAAGGGTTTTAGAGCTACGAATTACCGAGATTGGCTAGGGAACAAAAGAACCTTGATTATGTAGGCACAGTTAAGAAATACTTTATTCGAGAATTCCAGAGCGAGAATTACTGAACATGCCTCTGGAATGATACTTGTGTTTGGACTACGGATGATAGTGCTTAGAAATGAAATTACAGCACGTGGTTTTCTGAGATACTGATTACCGAGTTCGTAGACAGAGAAAAAGTAGCAGATCTGAATTGATTGAGGACGAAATAGAGTTAAATGGAGGAAAAATAGTTAAATTTTGGGTTAAGGTTACCATTTTTGCATTAGGGTAGAAGATACGTGGGTAATAACTATTTCAATAAAACTAGTGATGCGAGGTTTACAGGGAAAGATAAAATCTCGCAAAGCCGATGAAGCAAACTTGCATAACGTTGAAAAACGGCCAAAGATCAACGATAATGAGCTCTACGCTTAGGCAGAAGAACCTCAATGAGAACGGATGCAGGTTCAAATTAACTGAACCCTAAGAAGAAAATAACATGCAAACTGCATGCACTTCTGTGCCTTACTAGCCGCAGTAGCAATGGACCCTCCAGGAAGAATACCGAAGCTTGTAAAGATGGATGATAATTCCACTAGAACGAACACAACATATTACGTCGTGTTCGTTGTAAAGTACGGTCATACTAAACCATAAATATGACAATTTTATCTTAGCATGTAAATGATACCTCGTCTAAAACAGATATCATTAGTGTCTCCAGACCTTCAGAAAACAATTCGTACCGTCGCAAAAAAGTTATTGCAAATGCAGGGCCAGTTCCAGCTCTTTTCTTATGGAGTACTGAAAAAGATTATAAAATCAAAGAAACAGAGGGAACTTGGCCTCATATTAATATCGGAGCATTTTTACGCACTGAGCTCAAATTTCTACGAGCCAGTGGACGCTGTAGCAAGACTTTCTTTGTTGGGTACATCGATATTATCTGCAGAAAGAAATGAAATAGATGCACTGGGTTCCTTGACTCTGTAGCTTAAATGTTTCAGGTATGAATGGTACTGTAATTGTGCATAAAGTGTCTACATGGAACCTTTGTTTGGAATACATGAAATCTGGTCACTAGTTCAAGTTATCTTGGGTATTTTAGACGAGTTTTTTCAAATTTTAAACGAAATATACACCAAATCTACATATTTTGATACGTCCCTCGATATACAGCAGGCCTCTTGAATACTATTTGAAATTGATACATGAGTTACCAAAATTAAAACAGTTTTCAATTGTTTTATTTAGCTACAAATTGTTTATTCTCAAAATCCTGGTCGTTATAAGACTTATCAAGTACAAGAAGAACAGAGGAGTCACCTCGCCCTCATGTGTCGCGTTATCAAGCCTACACTCACAACTAATACCACGCTTAATTTCGCTACAAGAACTACTATATATCATAGTAATCCTTGATTCGCTACCAATTGTCCGGCTGGAATGTCTCCGATCATATTTCAATCCCTGACTTTAGTGATAGAATCTTATTGAGGTAGAAACAAATAAAGAAATGAAAAGATAATTCGGAAATAATGCAATAAAGTTAATTACGCTGCATCAAGCAATATCTACGATTGACATGGGTGGAACTTGCGTTAGTAATTTAAACGAAGCTACAACTATGTATAGGTCATACTCATACAGATAGTTGATTGATAAACGCATTACTCCCAAACTAGATGATAATATCGATTTGATAACTCATTTATTCAAGCTGTCTAGTTTTATGAATTTAGGTTGAGTCAGTAGTCGGTACTTAACCCTTTAGCGATCAATTGTTTTTCTAGTTTCTACGTCTAAGCTCACAAATACCGTCTGTACACTGATGCAATGAAGCACGCTGAGAGCCAGGCAGCCAAAAGAACGACGCTGTAACATGCCGCCGCGTTCAAACCTAGTAGCAACCTCATGTTGCTCACTGTTTAATTATTAGAACAATTCTCCCAAAGACCGTGAAAGACGACCGAATTGTCCTTTTAGTCGCTAAAGGGTTAACGCTGTGTCATGTACATCAGTTGGCTGGAGGCTATGCAGAGAACCAGTGTTGTAATTGCCTTTACATTATGAAACGAGGATCCGCCACTCCTGTTTCCTATCCACTTTTTGTGACATAGATGGCCAAAAGAATAAAATAAATAAAATAAATTTTTCCCTCAGTTCCAGTGTATCGATAACCTTATGCGCATATATTGATAATAGACTTCGTTGAACAATAAAACTATTATTTTGCATATATTAGTTAACAAAATCTATTATTTCTCATATATTAGACCACAAAACTATACTTTCTCATATATTAGACAACAAAAACTAATATTTTCTAAATGTTGGGCCATTGAAATATAATTTTTCATATATTGGAGAGTAAAAAACATTATTTCCTAAATAATTTAGGGGTTATTTATTTACATATGCGGTAACTTAATTCTAGATATTTTCGATATTTTTCTAGGTAGTTTGGATTTCAATTTGGAACTTGCAGTTGGAATGCCTAAAAGTTTTCATATTAGTTATAAATATCCTAGAATTGAGAGCAAAATATCAATATTTCTTAGCATTTTACAGTTATTGCCAAAAAGTACTAGGTACAATTCTATCAAAATATGTACTTCACATCTCTTAATAAGAGAAGTAAACCCTAAACAATAACTATTCAGTACATGATATTAAGTTCTGATTTTCTGCTTTTAATGCAGTGCTAATTAAATATAAATTCAAAGATCACAAGAAAAAATTGGAATGCCTTGTAATCAGTGGCGAGTAATAAAGAACGTTGTTGAGCTACATGTATAATCTCATGTTAAGAATCAGTTGCCGTCTCACCAAGTCATTCAACTTTTCTACAGAAGGAACAACAGACAACAAAAGCCTGACATTACAGACTTATTAATTCTCATACCTAATTGCTCAATAAATTTCTAACAGCAGTATTAAGATTAGACCTAATCTACAACTTATCGTCTTTTTATAGGAATACTTCTCCTAATATAGACGGACACATACGATTAAATCTTTGACCGGCCATCTTAATTATGTTGGGAAACGTGTACAAAACTTTTGACGATTGGAATTTTTTGAGTGATTTCTCTGATTCCCGTAATTTGCTCACTTTAACTTCAGGTGTTATGGGTGTGTCTAGTTTAACTTCATGGTGTGTCATAAATTATTTCAAATCACTATGGGATCATAAATATTGGTGGAATAAAAATCAGGAAAAAACTTTCCATTGTATCTGTTAAAATAATCAACTCTACTGATGAAATTTTGGTTCTAAATTCGAATTAATTTCAAAAACAACAAAATTTTCTGCGTTTTCTTCTCAAATTTTGAATATTCAAGTTTAATGTTTCACCGGGCAGTCTATTACAGGAAGAATAACATTCCAATTGAAATTACGCATTAGGGATTTAAAAGTAAGATACTTGTGATCGTGTCAATGTTGATCAAGGTTAAATACATACTCTTCTTTTACTTCAACTCTCTGTACGCTGCACACGTCGAAAATTCAACTTATTGACAGAACCGCTCTTATGAAGTGACAAGCAAAATTATTCATTAAGAAGAAATTATTTTGGGATCAAAGCCTACGCTTTAGAGGGTTTTAATTGGAGTTCAGCAATTGAGTTTTATTGTTTCATGTAGTGGAATCTGAAGCAAGGACTCACAGTCGAGGAATCGAAGCTGTGGGTCTTGAATCGAGAAACTGAGTCTAGGGCGGAGTCTGTTATCCAAAACAATAAGTTGGAGTTCATAAATCTGAAGCCTGTAGATAGATCATTACAGCCAAAGTCATCAAGTTTATTCGAGAAGTTAAATGCAAAACGACGGTCTACCATTTTTCGCGACAGTATTTCTCTGTTCTATGCTTAAAACATCTCGTCTGCTTTATTTGACATAATTGAACCATGTATTGGCGCACTGCCAAGAATTAAATGCAACTGTAAATGTTGATTGTGTCCGTACATAGCAAGAGGGCTTCTAGCCTTAGACCCACTTTGCATAATCTGAGTACGATGTGGCACTGACATGCAAGGCAAATCTTTCGTAATAGAAGCCTAGGATGAACTTGACGAGTGGTAGCAAAGATACTAGGTATTCGTCTAAACGCATCGTGCTGATCATTTCAAGGCTTGTTTTGCATTCATCTACAGAAATTTCCGAGTTTATCTGCAAATTAGAAGAGCAATGAGCATCAGCCTACGGCGGTGGCATTTAAAGAAGTAGACGTAGGGGACGTTTTTGCTCATGTCGCTTGATATTTGCGGTCCGTTGGTAGAAGGCTGTCAGAAGTCGAGTTAAAGTCAAGGATATTTTAGAGTAATAATAAAGCTGAACGTATTTTTACAGTTATGATTATTACTAGAGGTACTTAGAAAAATGGAACGTATGAAGAATTCAGTCATGCAAAAATTTTCAGCGTTACAAGTAAACTGTGCGTGGTAATGTTTGTAATTCCACTGTATTATATGATGTCAGTGAACGAAAGTCGTTTTTTTGGGATTTGATTATGCACAAAGATAAGTTTGGGGTGTGAAAACTCTACGATAAGATAAAATATATACTGTTCTTTCACCGCTGAAATAGAGATCCTATGACACATAACTGTTCCGCTTTAGAAAAAGATTTGTAAAAGATTTCTGCGTAGAGAGAAAATATTTTGCGCATGTATAACGGGCTGTGTAAAATATTTCACAAATATAATTGCGCACAAACATGGAAATATCTGAAAGATATTCTTCAATGTTGCAGCATCTAAAATTTCTTGGAGTTAGTAAAACAAACTGAGATATTAATGCAATGAGCAACTAAATTACTCTCTCAAACCTTTTCAAACTAGTGTGAACCTTGAATACTTGATATTCATGATAAATCCCGGGTAGTTTTTTTAGTGTAATAGTTAATATCAATCAATAATCATTAGTACCTAGTCACTCTACTGGATTATTGCAGAGAAATGAAATATCGTCCAATTTTATTAGCTGTTTGATAAATGCTGCATCAAAAATTTATTAAAAAATAAAGCCTGAATTCAAATGCGAAGACTAAAGTTTCAACTTTCTTCTTATACAAATCATTTACAAAAGAAGAGCACAATGAAGTAGCAAAAATTTCCGGAAGAGGATTTTACACAATACTAGATTCTCCGAGGACATAATTAGAGCACTCAAGAATTTACTGCATTCGTTGTACTCTAAAATTTCAACATGAAAACACTGTGAGTCATGTATTAAATTGTTTATTTCTTATTGCTCTTTGAATGTTGCGGTCGGAATTAGTATTCCGAACTTCAAATGTTGCACACACGTAAATTGCAGACAGGCTTGTGACACTACTATGTGCGATGCATGTTCTGGTAATTAGTGCATCAATGAATTGGTATAAATAAAAGATTGAAAGGTTTGTATTGAAATAATTCTAATTCAAATGAAAAAATATAAGCCAATAATTAAACTAATAATAAATTGTTCGTGGGGACAATAAATTAGAAATTTAGGGCCCGTGGCACTCAGTGAAAGGTAATCCAAGGATCTGCTAACCACAGAGGAATTATTGCTCCTGGTGACCGCACCCAACTGCTGTGGGCAGCAGCGTACAGCTATGCAAGTGAGCAACTAAGACGTCCAGAAGGCTTGTGTGACGCTAATAAAACGAACAGTATGCTGGTGTTACAGTCTCGGGCTCATGTACTCGCCCATAGAGGTCATATCAATAGCAGGCTAGTGTCTCTGATGTATGTACTAGTGATGCCATTAACAGGCGAGACAGTCTTGCACCTATGTTAAGTGATTTAAATTATCTACATATACATATATATATTGAATCTATATGAACAGACAATATATATATATATATATATATATATATATATATATATATATGTACATATCTTTCTGTATCTGTGTGTGTGTCCGTCTCATTACTTTCTATCTATTACGGAAGAAAAATTATTGAACGAATATTTCAAGCATTTTATTGTTGATATCAAAGGCGCCGGGTCATTATAAAATACTCAATTTTTTTTTTCTTATTAGCTTTTATTTCTTACACGGCCATGTTATTGGTACATAAGATACAGAATGCAAGTTCTGTACATATTTATGAAAAATATTCAGATTCTGATAGTACCACGGGTAAAACTGAAAAATGTATTTATTTCATAGATCCCTAATTTTATCACCTTTAAATCGAGGAATTCTGACGGGTACTATCTGAGTCATGTTATCGGTAGATAAGATACAGAATGTAATTTCTGTATACATTAATGAAACGTATTAATTTAAAACACAATAATTCATCGTAAATTTTTGATGCCTTTTTCTTTATCTTTATAATATTTACTAATTAGTCAAATCTAAATCGTAGAATTTCCACGAGGACTGGCTGGTTACAAATAATAGGAGAAACAGATTAGAATATGGCGAACTTATTTATTTCATTCATACACAGTAACTGAAGTAGTTAGTGCTCCAAATTCGTTTGTATTTAAATTAAATACTTTTTAAGCTGACCTTGAACTAGAAAAAATAAAAATAGGGGTTATGATGCATGAATTTCGAGGTTAACATGGGTAGGAATGAGAGGTGTTTATATTCAAAATGAATAGTATTTCCATTTCGCATAACTGGTGGGATACCATTCAAGATAAATGGCATTCCCATTCAACATCAACGGTATTCCCATTCAACGCAAATGGTTGGATAACATTCAACTTAAATGGCATTGCTATTCAGTATAAAATAAGTAAGTGATGATCACATTAACGTTTTTAAGTGTCACAATTTAAATTTTTAACACTTCACTGTTTGGTACTGAATGCAGGCAGCTACTGCTTTGAATCGTGAGAAACATTTTGCAATGCAGCTATCAAAATTACATACTTAAACTTTTTTGGTAAGTATATTTATGATTAGTGTATGATTGCAGTCATAATTTTTATGTCTAATAACGATAATATTTTTTCAATAGAGATACTATAACTCTTCTATCAAAATGGTAGGAGCACAGTTTTAACAGCTGATTTAACAAAGAGAAGATCTTTTATTTAACAGTATTTTTTACAGTCACTAGCAATCACGTCATTAATTTTTGTCTATTTATAACAAGTACAATCATCCTAGCAACTAAAAGCTGCAGAATTGTCTAGCAGCTATTTAAGTAACTAACAATTTTACTGATTTCTAGAGGACATTGCTGAACCTACACTATGAATTGGGTTAGTTTAGTGACTCTTCACGACGACATGTACCGTACAATCTCCGTTACCGTTTGTATTGAAATAATGAAACTGCTCCTGAAATGAATTAGAATTACCTCCATTACCGTGTCCGGACAATCTCCGTTACCGTGTACCGGACAATCTTCGTTACCGTGTACCGGACAATCTTTGTTACCGTTTCTATTGAAATAATGAAACTGCTCCTGAAATGAATTAGAATAACCTCCGTTACCGTGTCCGGACAATCTTCGTTACCGTGTACCGGACAATCTCCGTTACCGTGTACCGGACAATCTCCGTTACCGTGTACCGGACAATCTTCGTTACCGTGTACCGGACAACTTCCGTTACCGTGTACCGGACAATCTTCGTTACCGTGTACCGGACAACTTCCGTTACCGTGCACGCTACGTTGAAATGAGTGGAGCTTGCAGCGGCGCTGCAAGGCAGCTAAGTCTCGAAATACCAATCGGACACAAGGTGGTTGCCTAACACCTCTGAAGGTCACGCTCCAGCGTGGGGCGCGGTCCACCGCAGGTAGAGGTGCTTACCTGCTGCCTACGGTGCATATATAAATTGACACTGCACGCAAAAACTTGGAGAAACGAGAGCAGTTTTTGTGGCGCGCCTTGACTGGCACCAGTGCCACGCTGCAATACTGTGGTAAACATACGAGGTTTGAATGCAAGCTCAGTGAGAGGGCGCTTAAGAGTATTTTTGTAGGTTTATTGTTCCGCTGTTTGTGCCTGCGAACAAAGGTAGAACACAGAAACGTTGTAGACGTATGAAAAGTATCTGTCGAAGTAATTTTACTCGTTTATCATTTCATGTATCCTTGTTTAATAAACTTCACAGCATTTCAGCGTCCCTCAGAATAAAACTTCACAAAATGAGAAAGCTTTTTGCTCACACTCCATTGCTGGGATCAGTGCCACTTTAGTGCATTCAGGCGCATGTAAATCGAGTTAAATCCTTGCGATTTAAGCGAAAATATCATTGCATGTAGAGCATGGTCGACGTATTGGTTCCGTGGTAAAAGGTCAAATGAGCTCTTGTTCGACGGCGAGGAATAAAGCAGAATTACTCGAGATGATAAGAAGGTATTTCTTACTCACTGGACCACTCCCTCGAGTGAACAGCATTGCGCCACACCATACAAGTCTAAACAAAAGCTTCTCATTTCATGTAAGCTAGTAGCGACTTGTAATCAGGAAATTAAGCATGAGGGAAATTAGGATACAGAGAAAATAAAAGCTCTTCAATTGATGTACGTTTGCAGCGGCTGTTGAAACTCGCGTTATGAGGAAATTCGGCATAAAAATTACGGCGCATAGAAAATGAAAGTTTTTTAAATGCCGAAGGACATACGCTGGCTGGGCTGTTGTCACTCATAAGATAAATCAGTTATGCATGAATGAAATTAGGGCACAGAGGAAACGAAAGTTGTTAAAATATCAAATGAAATAAGTTTCCCAGGCTGTTGCAACTCGTGTTAGCAGTGAATTAGACAGCAAGAAAAATAGGGCGCAGAGACAACTAAAATCGTTTGAAAAAAAGATTACTCCTCTCAGGTTGTTCTGAATTTCGTAATCTGGATTACATTCATGCAGAAGTTAAAACATAGAAAAAATGTAAGTTTGTGTGAATGTAATAGTTTTAATGTCAATTATGCATGTTGAATATAGAGAGATTGGGAAAGTAAATGTTACTGATATATACGCTGTGTGACATTTTAGAAATTAGGCGTACCGAAAACATGGCGTTTGGAAAACCAGAGTTTGTAGAAATACAGTAAGTTCTCGAAATGATTGTGGCTTTTACTACCTAAAATTCACCCACAGAGCAGTGATTGAATTAGAAAAAAACAGAAGCTGTTAGAACAATGCGAGAGTGCGCCTCGTTTAACAGAGTGGCCCAACACATGATGAAACGGATGGAGTTTGAGACACTCAATTATCTTACCTGAACGTGTCAAATAAAAAGCGTAACTCATGGCTAAAAATAATTTAGATAGGACCAGTTCATGTCATATCATGAAGAAATAAGACATTGAGCGTTAGAACCTGAAGCATGCAGAAGTCAGTTGAATATACAACTCGTCTGTTGAATGATGATGAATATTTTTAATGTTACGTCATTACATAGCTTATCCGATGATACATAGGTACCAGCCTTCGATTCTACGAGTATGATAAAAAAATCCATGTCGAATTAAATTAAATACGTTATGAATGATATTCATCATTATATGTCAAATAGAAGAAAATCGAAGACGAAATTTCCTTTTTATTCTTCACTTGCGGTGTACGGTGAATAATTTTTACAGTACGTATACTAAATCAGTAAATCAATTATTTTTCAATTTGTTCTTAAGCTTAGCGAGTTCATTTACCCGTAGAAACAGGTAATTCAAGCGCAAATACGAAGCGAAAGCGAATTATTTTATTTATTTAAGGTTACAGTGAGTGCATGGGTGTAGGGTGAGTGCGGGTATACCGTTGCAAATAGAGTGTCAAGTTTGTTGAACATTTGAACTTTTTGCGAACATTTTCATCATATTCTTTTCTAAAATTAAAGAACCTCTCCCCCCTTTTCCTACAATCACAGTCACATTTTCAATTTGAAATTCGTTGCCTTTTTGATCATTTCTCCATTGTTGTCTTTGTTGAATGGTGCTTCCGATTTTTAGACACACATTCGAGACTCAAGCCTCACTTCATTTCCAGTTTTACAAAAAAAAATTTTCAAATAGAAAACAGTTGTAAAAAACACTCACTTTAACAGCTGGCCACTCCAGAAAAATATAGAAAAAATACAAAAAATTTGAGTTTTTTCTCAACGTAGAAGTTTGAAACACGACGCACGCGCTCCAAATTTGAGCTTGTATTGCTAAAAAGCCAGGCAATTTTGTTATAACAAATTTATGCGCCCAAATTAGGGAGCAACGGTGAAAGCCTGAGCATCAACAAACAACTCCTTGCAAAATAGCATCCAAGGTAATCGTGCACATGACATTTCCGCTTTCAAGTGTGTGACTAACACAATAAATATTTCGATTTATTTGAATATTTTTGGACGCTTATACCTTAATAAAAGATCATCACCATTAATTCAGCTACACAGTTGCACTGGTGTAGTATACAAATTGCTGCACTGGACAGTCAATGTTAGGGAATTTAACGGCTTCCTGGTGACCGGAGATGAAAGTTCTGGACACATTTAAGCATCAGACTTGAGTGTGTTGTGGGTAAGTAGAAGCCATTATGTTCTGTAGGTACAAGACCCACTTACTTAATACGAAGAAAATGGAAACAAATGTTATGATATCAAGAAGTAAGGAGTGGAAGGGTTTCAAAATCTCTCCTCCTGTAGGTAACACGCTTTCTTAAAATCGGTTCCTTGCGTTACTGTGTCTTGTGATATCAAAATGCTAGATTTATTCTCTGACAGTAACGAACGAAAACTAAAATATGAACACACCGGGTATTGTATCTCTTTCGTTTGAACATTGAAATGACATAAAAGTCACCAGAAATTAGTAGTTCATCATATGAAATATACTTCAAAAATAGCTTTACACCACATGAGAGTCATCTCCTAAGACAAACGTGTTTTGTTACTCACGACAGTACAAATTCATGCACACACAATTGCCTAATGGCAGCGTGTGTCAAACACATGCAGCTACAACTTAGAAATTTCCGTTGTGCACCAACAGTGTGTGCAGCACAATGCTGTGCAGCACAATGCTGTGCAGCACAATGCTGTGCAGCACAATGCTGTGCAGCATCAGTGTGTGCAGCACAATGCTGTGCAGCACAATGCTGTGCAGCACAATGCTGTGCAGCATCAGTGTGTGCAGCACAATGCTGTGCAGCATCAGTGTGTGCAGCACAATGCTGTGCAGCATCAGTGTGTGCAGCACAATGCTGTGCAGCATCAGTGTGTGCAGCACAATGCTGTGCAGCATCAGTGTGTGCAGCACAATGCTGTGCAGCATCAGTGTGTGCAGCATCAGTGTGTGCAGCACAACACTGAGCAGCATCAGTGTGTGCAGCATAACACTGTGCAGCATCAGTGTGTGCAGCACAACACTGTGTAGCATCAGTGTGTGCAGCACAACACTGTGCAGCATCGGTGTGTGCAGCACAACACTGTGCAGCATCAGTGTGTGCAGCACAACACTGTGCAGCATCAGTGTGTGCAGCATCAGTGTGTGCAGCACAACACTGTGCAGCACAACACTGTGCAGCACAACACTGTGCAGTACAACACTGTGCAGCACAACACTGTGCAGCATCAGTGTGTGCAGCACAACACTGTGCAGCATCAGTGTGTGCAGCACAACACTGTGCAGCATCAGTGTGTGCAGCACAACACTGTGCAGCATCAGTGTGTGCAGCACAACACTGCAGCATCACGCCGTCATGGGATGCAAGTGACGCCTTACCGTTAGAGCGCCAGTCTCTTGTTGCTTCACTTTTACTTTCAATGAAATCCTGACCGATGTCCTCCTGGCAGCCACGTGGCCACCACAGCGGACACCACGTGTCCTCTTGGCAGCCACGTGGCCACCACAGCGGACACCACGTCCGCATCATCAGCATGATGATGGGAATAAGGAGCCGGATAATCAGCATGATAATGGGAACAGTGTACCTGATAATCAGTATGATGATGGGAATAATGTACCTGATAATCAGCATCATGGTGGGAATAAGGAGCCCGATAATCAGCATGATAATGGGAATAAGGAGCCTGATAATCAGCATGACAATGGGAATAAGGAGCCTGATAATCAGCATGATAATGGGAATAAGGAGCCTGATAATCAGCATGACAATGGGAATAAGGAGCCTGATAATCAGCATCATAATGGGAATAAGGAGCCTGATAATCAGCATGATAAAGCGGGCACTAGAGGGTCAGCTGTGTTTCGCTCAGGCATGCGAGTTTTGTGTCAGTTAGACTTACTTCTTCAGTTTTCCAGCGCGTTACTTCGTGCAGTGTCTCTTATGAATAATAAACTGCACCTCATTACAGCACAAGACATAGAAAGTGTGCTCGTATGAGGGGAATATTTTTACTCATTTCGAACCCTTATCATTAACTCATGTTAAAATGAAACAATGATTAAAATTCAAGTGGGAAAAACTACATTAGCCAATAATTTGTTCACGAAATAATCCACTTTGCTCGCCTTTAATCTAAGCAGTCCTAGTTCTTTACCTTACTGAATGATGTCATTATTTTTATGCTGCAGCGAGACATTGGTCTAATTAATTAATTATCCGTTTTATCTGAAGCTTGCATAGCATGCTGTATTGAAAATAATATCAATGAATACTTCGGCATTGTTCATCAGTGACTTGTTCCTTATGACTTAATAAAAACGCAATCTAATTTCTCATACTTGCATGAATAACTGATTTGCCACACTTTTGTACGGGCTAATTAAAAAAATAATTGGTTTTCGTTTGGCAGTTTTAAATGAAACGTATAATAATGCAAAACAAAGCTACATCATACTACATAAAAAGGAACTCAACGAATCAAATAGCAAAAGAGTAAACATTGTTTTTCATATTTTATAATCAACGCTCTCTTGCTTTTCACAAGCATTGTTCTCTCTCATTTTGCAAACACTTCACACATAATAAACAACGTTTCATCCAGGGTGAAGTCTGTCATTGGCGATGCAACATCGCCCATTTCAACCTCTACGACAGCTGGCATGCCGCTATTTGTCACCATTGTGCCTTTATTTTTCAAGTTCATGTGAGTTTGGTGAGCCTCACAGAAAGTCTTTGCAGGGCCGCGGCGGTGACTTTTTGCAGAGCCTTAAAATACAGCAATCTATATTCGGCCACAGACCAGGGTGGAGCCCAGAACTGCTTCTCGCTTCTATTATAAAAATATGAGCAATAAATAGTGACAAGACCCTTCACTAACGTGAACCTGGTTTATGCTGACTATTACCTCGCGCCTCTGTCTGAAGACCTCAGCACTAGTACGAGAACTAGGCTTCTGGTGAACGAGAACTAGGCTCCAAGTGAACGAGAACTAGGCTCCAAGTGAACGAGAACTAGGCTCCAAGTGAACGAGAACTAGGCTCCAAGTGAACGAGAACTAGGCTCCAAGTGAACGAGAACTAGGCTTCAAGTGAACGAGAACTAGGCTCCAAGTGAACGAGAACTAGGCTCCAAGTGAACGAGAACTAGGCTCCAAGTAAACGAGAACTAGGCTCCAAGTGAACGAGAACCAGGCTCCAAGTGAGCTTGCGTTTATGGAGGCCATATTGAGATATTGCAAGTATTTTTTAGAGGATCATTTCACAATAATTTGCTGAGCTTCTTAAGATGCTGTTCTAAAGTTTATTGTCTCCGACAGTGTTGGTGAAATTTGCTTGTAAAAATATTAGGGTAAGTTGTTGTCCTCAGAACGGGGAATAAACTCTATCCTTTCCTTAAAACAGAAATTCATTCGCGTCAGTATATCATTCACGTTGGTTTTAAAAGCAAGAAATAATGATCTCCAAGAAATAAATAAAGGGGCATATGTGTGGAGAATGCATCCAAGAAGAATGCATTGCAGCAAATTGCAAACCAAAAAATTTGTGATCTCATAAAACGCTATTAGTAAAATATTACGTTATTTAACATGATAAATAATATATAACATTTTCAACGTTGTGCATATATTAATGAATATAAATATTAAAATATCTCAAAAATTGTCACCTGCAAAAAAAATCTTTTTGGTCTGCGTCGCTTCTTCTGTGACTGTGTAATTTTTAATTAGAGTAAGAAATTTAGCAACGAAGCTGCTGATAAATTTTGGTGCCCGTAAACGTTGAACATTTTAGGTTGCATATACTTTAATTATTAACAAATTTACAAGCCACTAGAAAACAGTAGTTTTTTGTAAGCATAAGCTCTGAAGATTTGAATATAAGTTTGTTTTTGAATAAAAGAAAACGGTACAGATCTGGAGTAGATGGAGACCTGGAAATAAAAAAGCTCCAGATGCACGTAAAAAAGCATTTGAATGAGAATAAATAAAAAAGCTCCAGATGGACGTAAAGAAGCATTTGAATGAGAATAAATAAAAAGCTCCAGATGGACGTAAAGAAGCATTTGAATGAGAATCAGACACCACGATACTAAACTGTACACTCATGTGATGGTGTTGGGAGCTCCTCATTACATAATAATTGAGGAGCATATCATGTTTACCTGTTGAACTAAAATTAGCCACAAACAAATGCATTGTTTTTTGCTGGGTGAAAGTAACCAACACAAGCCCAAACACGTCAACAAATGGAAATTAGATATACATTGATATTGAGGAGAATGCAACAATTTTTTGCTGGAATACCAAATTGAACCTCCTCAAATGACACATTCTGCTGCTAGAACAACTAACTTGTAAGAGGTTTATGTTCAAAAGAATGCTTAATGAGGCCCATAAAACAGTGTCTGAATGCATTTTTTCTTAGGTGGCTGAACCCAGCTCCCTGACTGGTAAAACAAGCACGTTTCCGGAATTACATTAGAAGGATTCTACAAACTATCAATTCTCGAATAAAACCATTAAAATTGACACGATTCTGTGGCTTAAACAGCACAATTCGATTGCTTTCTTTATTCTCTAGATTTTTTTGTGTACAATAATGTCGATTAAGAAGAACTACATTTTATCGTTTGGATTCAATTCTTCTTAGGAAGATATTCCAGGATTAAATTTATAAATAATCCCAGCTGCTATCAGTAGAACACATTGGTTGTAAATATATGAATACTCTAAGTGATATAAGAGCTAAAACTTCAAAATTAAAAATGATGAAAAAATGAAAGTGAACATGTATTAATAACATGAGACGAGGCAACGTGATGAATGTAAGTACAAAAAGTTTTTGGAAAGTTACACGTATGTAAACCACATAAATTCATTCCAATTCGGAGACTTATTAATTCACTATCAAATGCTACGGACCTAATTCACAGAAAACATGAGACTGACGTCAATGTGTCACCACCAAAGCTACTGTACAGAAAAATCGCGCCTTAAATTAGAATTAGATCAGTTACTTGAGTCCTATTACTCAAGGTCCTGTCAATCTTCATGGGTCAGAAGATGAATCGCCAAAACCTTGCGTTCATTGAGCATTCTGGATGCAAAAACTTAATCTCTGAGTCATTACGTTCATTAAATCTCCTGGATGCAAAAAATGAACTCCGAAACCTTGTGTTTATTAAATCTCAACGAGGCCAAAAATTAATCTACGAATCATTGCGTTCATTGAACCTTCTTGATACAAGACAAATCTTCGAGTCTAGTTAATTACCTCGACGCTGAAAATATCTAATTTATTTGTTTAATTATACTCACAGCTCAAAATGTGCTATGTGCTTGCGATACAGTTCTTATGCATAATAATCTATTTTAGGAAGAGTCATACAATCTTAGAGTTCGTTGGCCATTTATAAAAAAGACTGTACTTTTTTTCCTGCAAATTGTACAAGTTACTATGCTGTTCTCAGCAGCTTCAGCTTTGCTTACCAAATTTTGATCAAACAAAAATTAATTGAATTCAGTGATATATGGTGAACCTGAGGGTGCAAATGATTAAATGTGCAATTAAATTACTTTATACGTACATATGCGCGTGTGAACGACGTTTAACGCCATGTTTACGTTTTACCTGTGAATTATCATAATAGTTGCTACATCATCAGTAAACAATGATCATTGCGTTACCATGTATTCACACAATAGAACATCGTTTTACCCTGTGAGTTTAAGCGATGATTGCACTTAATAACATCAATGCGAATTAGATTAATGCTTTGCTCAACACGTATGAATGATGATTACGCTCGAATTCTGATCAGATTTGTGCGTAATTCTTGGGTGCACCGCAGCTCAGTAACAGGCAATCTCGAACTGCTCGACCATAAATTATGGACGGACATCATAATTGAGCATAAAACTGAGCGCAAGTTTATACCAGCCTACGCAAGCTAAAATCTCAGTCGGCCAGTTTAGGAGCATGAAAATAGGCCCATTACGATCATTTAAGCCACTTTGGCAAGCTCCCCCCTTCCGATAAAATAATTGCAAGATATGCACTTGCTCTCATCTGATTCTTATGCACCAGCATGATCCGGGGGAAAAAATCCCTAGTTGTTTGATAGTCGATAAAGGGGCCTAAATTCTACGATAGAGTCTCTGAAGTTTGTCTCATAAACACTCTGAAGAACTTGCAATGCAAATATAAGTGTTTGATGAGAATTTTGTGGAGGTATTAAATACAAATTAGTTTTAGAATTCCACTCGGAGAATTGACTATCACGAATTGTTGAGCGTTTTCATTCAAAAAACGCATTTTTTATCAAGTATAATCAACTTCGGTCAGCATAAATAGCATATTAATTTCTACTCAATATCCATTTCCCTCAACGTAAATAACGCCTTCACTGCTGAGTAAATTACACTTTTCCCATCATAAATAACACCTTTACTTTCATACAAATCTAGCGTTCATCAGGGAATTTATTTTTAAGCTTCTGAATACAAATACAAGCATGTATGTCTATACACAATGAGATGGAACAAGTATTTTTACAATTCCCAACTTTTTATTTTGCGTTATTTTCTGAAGAAACATAATTATGGAACTTATACAAAACAAAGTATTACTAGCTACAAATGTTACTAATTAGTATGAATAGAAAATAGTACAGTATTTCAATTTTTTATAAAATTTCAGAAAATAAGTAGTGAAAAAGTATCATATTTAGACACTCACGTTGTCATATTTTATTCGAGTAATTTTTGGGACTTTTGACTTAACAATATTCTAAAAATTACTGAATAAAGTAATCTTACATAAAGTTACCTGCCAATTAGTGAATCAGTCATCAATTAGATCCCCCTCTGAAAACACTGCAAGATGCCTAGTTAATTAAATGGTTTGAAAAAACGTATAATTTTTGCTTGTGCTACAAATAAAAGCTATCGCTGCATTTCTAAGCACCTACAAGTTCTTATCAGCACAATAAATATCATCGTAGAGAAATAGAAGGAGTCAGGAACTGTAGATTATTTTTCACCATCTGGAGCGCACCCGAAAGATTTTGTTAGGAAGTGGCCGCATATTTATTTGACAAAAAACATTTAAAGCGCGATGATACCTTTTTGAACAAATTTTACATTCAGATGAATGCAAGGTCAAGCCCTGTGATCATACTGACTAGACAGATGTTTGGAAGCAGTAGGGAACTACTTATAACTAGAAAAACACGATCCCTAGATTAGAATAAAATAGAATTAGTATACACAAACCAGCCGTTTCGACCATTGTTGGATTTCTACCCCAATTTTTTTGCTTCGTAATATGTCTTATTATTGATTTTCCATTTCATATAAGTTTCATGGTTATCTCTCTTCGAAAAACAGTGTGAAATACAATTTTGGGACTAGCCAAATACTTATTTCCCTGCACTGTACGTATTATACAACACAAAATTACACAAAATGCGTCAAACTTAAAAACACAAGATGTACCAGCATAAGGAACATTATTTTCAGCTTATTGGTTAATCACAAGAACGTCGGTTAAAAGCCTACTAAAGTTTTTCTCTATCTCTCACGTAAGTTGCTCCAAATGTTCAAGTTGATCGACGCGCACCACCATTGAAGTATTCTCCTGATAATAGTGAAGCACATCGGCCTTCGGTAATTACTAAATGTACATACATAGATGCATGAACACCGGCCACTCCTCGCTTTATAGTTCATCGTAAACCTCAAGGATATTCCGTCGTAAACATAATGGATATTCCATCGTAAACATAATGAACATTCAGCCGTAAAAATGAAGGATATTCTACCGTAAACTACACGTATTGTCATGAACTGTTGCAAGCTGGTTGCTGTTGAGTCTAATGGATGTAGGTAGGAGCAAAGCTGCTTCAGTGACCACAACCAGGCGTAATCAAAAAGAATTTGCGTGGACAGGCTCTTCTTCATTGAGATTTAATCTGCCACCAACGATAGACTAGTGCGATGCTTATCTCCCATGAAAATGAACGTGATAACTCGAGCATGGTCGTCTGAGTGTCCTCGTAGTGAATGCTGGAATTCCTATGTACACATTTAAATTATCATAATTCTATAATTCGACAGTAGTCAATTCGTTTTGGCAGTGATTCTCCTCGTCACTGGTGTATCGCACATGTCATGTAGTTACTCAAATGGTTCGCATTCAAAGGGACCTAAATAATTATAAAAGAAGTCAATTAAGTCCTGCAACTGAATTCTGTCTAAATTTCTTTCAATTTTGTCGAAACTTCTTTAAATTTTTAATGAATTTCTCTAAAGGTCTTCTGACTTATATATGAATTTTTCTAAACTTTCGTACGAATTTTATTAAATTTTGATTGAATTCCCTTCAGATGCATTTGAATTTCTTAATTCAGACGATTTTTTCGGAATTTGGGTTGAATTTCAATGAATTCCGTTTCCTGGAGGAGGAATGCGCTCCAATATCAGATTTAAATGTCGATTTATAATGTCAGAAGCGCTCAACATCATCGATAATTCAACTAGTCGAAAATTGGAGCATAAATTTTGGTGATGAGGTTTCTAGTTATTTCACACATGTTACAGAAAAAATAACAAAATTTATGATTCCCAACACCGTCACATTTTTATGGTATATCTCCTTAATTGATTCATAATCATCACAAAGCTCTCAATTTAAAACCTCCAAGTCATAAAAGGCGCATATTTTGTCCTATGTTTTAGTAACTTGCACTGGCCTCAAGATGGAGCAAAGATGGTCCGGAATGTGACGTATTAACTCGATCACTGAACACACAGCGATGTGTGATGCCCTTCTAAATAAAGTCTACGAAGCTTGTGTCGGAACTTCAGCAGCCAGATCAGCAAGTGTAGTCACGTTCACGCTATTTTCGTGGGTCACACGTGTTCTTTGCAAGCTTTCCACTGCAGGTCCTTATCCCCAACGGCAAATCTTTTCTGCAACTTGAAAATGTAGAAATTATTAACTAAAACGTTGAAATGATGGAATAACTGATGCATTTTACGCGTACCGAATTATTTCTTTAGTTACTTTGGACAATCTAAATTTTGATGTGTGATTGTTGATCAGCTTAGTTGGCGGATTTAGT
Source organism: Trinorchestia longiramus (assembly GCA_006783055.1). Classification (NCBI taxonomy): domain Eukaryota; kingdom Metazoa; phylum Arthropoda; class Malacostraca; order Amphipoda; family Talitridae; genus Trinorchestia; species Trinorchestia longiramus. The sequence goes on from VCRD01002161.1 coordinate 47,270, forward strand.
GTGCGTAAATAGTGAAGTATTTTTATCAAATTTAAAAATAGTAAGCTTTGTCATAGCATAAAAGTCTTCTTTGAAACCCTATTTGTGACAGATATCATATATTAATTAGTAAATCATACTTCAAGCATCCCAACATTTCTACAAATACCGATTTGCTTTTGAATTTAGCATGAAGTCAAAACTAAACCTTAAAATTAGCGAGACTTTCACTAGCGTGTTAAATACCATTCCCTACATCCATGTGCTCTTTATTTATTTATTTATTCGAACTTATCTCTTGAAAATGAATGCCGGTGGTATGAGAATGAAAACTGGTCTTAGTAAAGCATTCATAGAAGCAAGAGACCACGGAAGCCCTTATCAGCCTCTTGAGTCCTGCTATTAGTAAACGTCTCTCTCAGTAAGACAGGCTACCGCCAGAGTTAATAATACATTTTTTGTATACCAAAATAATAATACAGAGATTTATTTAACCAACCTATTTATTTATTTAAGCGGAGCCTACATTTACCGGACCACATGCGTGCCGGACGAGCCTCTGCAGGTTTGGCTATCTGCTTTGTGCAGCTGAGCTACGTGTCTTTTGAAATTAACGTTTATACTCAATATGCTGGCTAAGTCATAGAGTTTATGACTTAAGGTTATGTTTAGTAAGTGTACAGAAATTTTAGTTGGTGACAATTTTATAATAAGCAATAGCTGCGCGTAAAAGTCATATAAAAACCTGAAAAATATTTTAAAAAACAAAGCTGCATCATGGGCCTCTGTGCAAGATTTGCTTCTGGCCGACGGAACTAAATATAGTCTCAGAATTTAACGAATTAGTTTTTAGGGGCTTCTAGTCTTGACATACAGAGAAGCTTATCCAAGAAACGGTATATAAAAGCTGAAAATATATATTATTGTCCGCTGCTATGTGGGTAAAACTGTTAAAACAATAATAGTAAAAATTAACTGTCAAAACTGTTAACACAATAACAGTAAAATTTAACTGTCAAAACTGTTGAAATAATAACAGTAAAAATTCAGACTAATACCGCAAAGAAAGAGTAGCGGAACAAAAAGTCAGGAACTCTAAAAACTAAGTTTATATTTTGGAGTCTAACTTATTTGTCTAAAATTTTTTTTTCGCGAGCTGAACTCAACAAAACATTGTATGTTTGCCAAAATAAGAATGCCTAGTTACACATTACTGGTATTTTCTATAACTGCAGACGAAATTTCTGCCACGCCAAATGTTTTTTTGAATTTTGTTTCTCATTGCTGCTTATTTTCAGAATTTTTTTAATTCCGTAGCTTTTTATGCGAAGTCTTACCATGATATTGAGAGTTATAGATAATGTTCAAAGGGTTATATTAAGGTAGTACGCATCAAGGTTAAAAATTGCAATTCATTTTTAATAAAATTAATTGATGCTATAATCATCAGCACCCACGGTCTATACAGTATATGATTGAATCGCTATGTGCAAAGAAAGTTTCAATATTTACGAGACTGCTGATTTTCAATACGTTATGCCAGTATAGATGGCTAGCATTAAAGGTGTTATATTTTCATCTATATTTTGGCGTATTACGTCGCTCACAAGATGGGTTCAAAAGTTGATTAAAGTTTTGGCCCAAATCAAGATCTCAAAACTAAAGCAAAAAAAATTAAGAGTTATGAGTCACACACCAAAATAATAAATTGAGTATCAGAATTTCAAAATTTAAGCCTGGAGGTTGAAATCAATGATTATTGATGAAAATCGTTCGTTCTGAAATCGAATTCAAAATCTGGAAACCGGGATCAATACTTGATTACAATCATCAGTTCAGAAATTGGAATTGAAGTCCAGAGAGTGCAATCGATAGTTGATCAAATAAAAAAATTTAAATTCGGAGTCAAATTCCGGGGATCACAATCAATCGTGTATGAAAATCGAAACTCCTGATATCAAAAACTGGGAATTCGAACTTCAAAGGCCGAACTTTGTGATCGAAAAGTGCTAAATTTAGAACAAAACTTGGAAATTGTAATTGAAAAATATGAATCATGCAGAAGCATTATCATCTTTATTGTATATTAATAGTTTAAAACTTGGAATCACAAAAGGGAAGATGAACTACGATAGTTCTTTGTTTAGCAAATTTAAAAGAAAAATAATTAAAAGATTTCATGATTCATGAAAGATCAATGATTTAAAAGCATCCATTGCCTATTAACATACGCAATGCCTCTTAATATATCCAACGTTTTTAAATAAATTCAATACCTTTAAATATAATTATTTTTTTTTAATATATGCACTGTCTATCAACATATACGCCTTTAAAACAAATAATTACTCTAAATACGT